>MCJB01027755.1:5163-73257 GCA_002018475.1 Nicotiana obtusifolia
GGGGGGGGGGGGGGGCTTGGGATGCTCTATCTCTGCATGAATAGGTAGAAAGCATGTTTATAGGGCTATAATTGTCTACTTGCTTACCATGTCCCATCTTTGGGAATTATGTGCATAACGTGTTGATTTTCTATTAACTTATAAATCATGACCGAGGGTTAATATAATTCCTTAACTTGCAAATATTAATAGGTGTGTCTATAAGGTGTGAAATTTGACTTTTTGCGGTTAGATATCATGCCTATAGGAACTCAATGCAATGACTGGAAATACATGCTTTGGCACACTTCTTTTAATCACGCGACTCATCTAGATACCATGTCTATAGGACCTCAATTGATTAATCGAAACTGTTGATGTTGCTACTCTTATCATACTGCCCGCATAGACAACATGCCTATAGGGATAAATAGAACAACATATGTGTTCTCAATTGCTTTGCCATCGAGATATGAACTATTTAAAGAGCATGCCTATATGACGTTACTGCTCACCTAGAAAGCATGCCTATAGGGACAGAAAATGAGTAATTCTACGCTTTAAATGGACTCACTGCCTAAGCACAAACTGCGTAGAAATCATTCCTATAGGGGCTGTTACTTGCCTAGAAATCATGACTATAGGATCCCTAACGGAATTGTGTATTAAAAACGACAATTTTGTCAAGATAATCTGCCTAGAAATACTGCCTATAGTAGGTGCCCGCTGAATAATATGAGCAACCCGTACCTTTAAGAGAGTTGCGAAGTATTATTTATGTTGCACGGGGGTGATCCTTAGGCTAAACAACATGGGAGCCCCTACATTATTGTTTGTACACTTGCTATATCTTGTAATCTTCAAGGATTGTATAACTAATTATTAATAATAATCTGCTTTCTTTTCTTCAGCGCAATTTATTTTGTCTTGTGAATTTGGACTCCCTACTCTTCTTTTACTTATATGATCACAAAAGATAACTATAATTCAATAAAACATATAGCATAAATATTCGGTCGGGACCCACAGTTTGTAGATCTCGAAGAGTGCCTAACTCCTTCTTTTTGAAGTGCCTAACCCCTTCGCTTTGAGGTAATTTGAGCCCTTATCCGAACTTTGGTGATGTGGATTAGTTCAAATAGATTTATTTGCAAATAGGTGCCCTAATGCACCTAAAAATCATTAGATGGTGACTCTCCTCTTTTAATGCGCATTTAAAAAGAGTTGTCACATGTCAAAACCCACTTTCGCGAGAAAACGAGGCGCGACAGCGTGGCGACTACGTTGGGCATATACTTAGGCTCTTTCCATAATGAGATTTCTGCTTGTGTGGATTGTTGGATTATTTGACTTCTTTCATGTACACCACCCTCCCTTTTTCCCATATTCTCTTAAAATTGCTATATCATGCAACTTCCGTCCCTATCTTCCTTATTTTCTACATTTAATTAAGTTCTCAAACTTTTTGTAAACTATGCTAACTTCTCTCCTTTGTATTTCCTTTTCCCTTCTTTTTTTTATTTTTTTAAATCTTTATAGCATTATTTACTATTCGTACGTGTTTTCATCATGCAAAATGTTTGGCAACATGTTTTTTGTTTTTTGCATAAGATCGTACTTCATTCATGCCTATTATAAACATAGCGACACTTGATGAATATCCGCACTTTCCTAAAAATACCCTTTTAAATAAGAAATGCTTATTAGCGATAAACTATTTGATTAGCGGTGTAGTCGATAATCCCGTGCCTTTCCCTCTCAAGTCATCCACTTGAGAGTATCAGTCTTGACCCTTCTAGAAAACCCACTCTGATTTGAAATGTACATGCATCTAGCTAAACCTATTATGGATTGAAATGTCGTTTACGCATTCATCCGCTTAAATAAACCATGTTTAAAGTCCAAAGGGATTTTCATAATCCCAAAGGACACAATCATGTTATGTGCTTTACTTGGAGAAAGCGTGCCAACGTGTTGACCGTTATTGCGTAAATAGTTGAATCTGGAGGGGGAAAGGGCTAACTTTTATTTATTTGTAGAAAATGAAACACAAAATTCACAAGTTTTGCATGGTCCAGAATATCCCACATCTGCTGATTGATTGGTGGAATGACCTTGCACCATGTGACAGAAACGACGTGAGAAGGGTGTAGGGTAACTTGTCGTCTTTGTTGAACATTAGACTACACATAGAATTAATCGAGGTAGTCATCATGTTCTTAGATGAAAGGAGAGTTGTCTTTCGATTTGGCAATATAGAAAGGACTCCTCTTCAAGAAGATACAGGGGGTTTCGCCAAATTGCCATGGGATAGTTCGAGTCTGTTGGTGATAGAAAATTGCACTCCACGCGATTTTTTGAAAATACTAGGGTTCAAGAAGAACGACGAGTTGGTCTTCTTGAAGAAATTCTACATTCCTTTCGAGTTTGTCTATGAGCGGTACGGGCATAACAAGTCATACCGCTTGCATCATGAGGAGTTAGCTATTACCTCTTTGGGATGGGTTCAGTGCCAAGTTTATGTCTTCATAGTCTACTTTCTGGGCTTTCTTACTATTCCGATGCAAGGAGGAAAAATTTACACTCGATTGGCCATGGTCGCCAAGACCATGATGGATGGTATGGAGGGGGCAGAAATACACTGTCATCCCTATGATACTAGCTGAGATGTACCGAGCCTTGGATCGGTGCAAACATGGGTTTGAACATTTTGAGGGTTGCAATATTCTACTACAAGTTTGGCTGCTAGAGCATTTTCGTAGGGGAAATTATCGCCAAGAGCTCATGCGTAGACCACTGAACGACTACGTCGCCAGTCATCATCCAAAGACGATGGATTTTTCTCCAGATAGGTGTGCAAAGCCTAGAAATACTGAAGGTTGGGTATGGTTCTTTAGTAATCTGACGAACGACAAGTGCATTGGATGTTTGAGTGGTTTCCTAGTACGTAGTTCGTAATCAGGTCCAAATGCACCACTGATTTGGTGCTAATTCGCTTACGAGGCATTTATCCTTATGCTCCTATGAGGGTAATGCGGCAAGCTAGGAGGAAGTAGGTCATACCTTGGATTTCCAATATGATTCAGTAGAAAGTAGACTTCAAAGGAGATAATATTCCATTCAAATTCGAGGCCCAAAATATGTGGAACCAAAATATCATTGTAGATGGGGAGAATATTGAACCAGACAGGTACACTGGTCATATATATTACTACCTCTCATGGTTAGAGGACGACATAATCGGGGATGTCAAACCGGGGTCCATCTGAGATACATAATCATAGATGAGGTACTCGAGGCTCATGTAAAGTACAAGAGGCTACGCAAAAGAGTGTTCGAATATGAAGCCAAGCATCTAGAACATCATAAGGTGGATATGGAGGCGATCAAAGAATGGAAGGAGATTGCGAACAAGTCGACAGAGAGGTTGGAGCACCTAGAGCAAGGGTTGATAGAGCTGGAGGGGAAGATGAGAAAGAGGCTCTAGGATTGTCAAGGTATGGGCTACGATGAAGGAGGGAAGCTGACAATGGCTTACTTGATGCTTGATATGTGTGACCTAGGAAGTGTGATTGATGGATTCAAAAGGGCTAAAGCATGGAGAAGGTCCTTCTGGGACCAAAACAGATTAGGAGAAAATGTTATTTATTGCTTTCTAGTTAGATTTCGGTGTAATAAGGCTTCATGTGATTAGTGACTTCATATTATTAATGATTAATTTGATTTATTTTTGCATTAATGGAATGAGGCAATGTTGGCATAAATTTTCTCCAAGTCGATGTGTCGCGTCGATGTGTCGCTTAGGCCTACCTCGGGAACAATGAGGTCCCCACATTAGGACGCGAATTATTTCATGACCTTATGTGCTACCTGCTTAAATATCGCAAACACTTTTTCATTTCATCTTACTGACTTGGTTACCTTTTGTTTTTCTTTCTTTTGATTATTCCTATCCCCAATGGTTGGTTCGTGCATTCTGGTATCGTCGGCATACCACACCAGATCCAGAGGTCCTCTACTTCCTCCTCCACCCAGTGACCCCAAAGGCAAAAACAAAGGCAAAGGCAAGATGGACGATTTGAGTGGTAATCGAAAAGACAACGCCACTATAGTAAGGAATGTCGAGACTTGAGACGGAAGAAGTACGCCAGGACAAAATGAGGTTGTTCTGCAGTTGGATCAAAACTTCTTGGAGCTAAAAGGTGTGCTTGAGCAGGTCTTAAATCTCGCAAGTCCAAGAGGAGTTTGGATCACTTAGCAGACCTGAGAAAGATTTTTGATCGGCTACGAAAGTACAATTTGAAATTAAATCCAGTAAAATGTGCTTTCAGAGTCCCACTGGAGAAATTGCTAGGTTTCATCGTCAGTCGCTGTGGCATTGAGTTGGACTGTCAAAGATCAAAGCTATTCAGGACTTGCTGCCACCAAGGAGCAAGAAGGATGTAATGAGTTTTCTGGGCCGCCTCAATTATATCAGCCACTTTATAGCACAGTCAATGGAAATATGGGAGCCAATCTTCAAAATGCCGAGGAAAGATGTTGCGAGGAGTTTGACTGAAGAGTGTCAAAAGGATTTCGATAAAATCAAGGAGTACCTGTCCAAGCCGCCCGTGTTGGTCCCACCGGTTCCCGAAAGACCATTACTGTTGTACCTATTCATGTTGGTCGGAGCCTTTGGTTGCATCTTGGGGCAACATGACGAAACCAAAAGGAAGGAGCAAGCGATATACTATCCGAGTAAGAAGTTCACACCTTATGAAGTAGGGTATTCTCTGTTGGAACGTACCTGTTGTACCTTATCATGGATAGCCCAAAAATTGAGAGATTAATTCTGTGCATATACCACATGCAACATATCAAGGATGGATCTGCTAAAATACATCTTTCAGAAGTCCAAGCTTACAGGTATGTTAGAAAAATAGAAAATACTATTGAGTGAATTCGACATCATCTATATGACTCAGAAAACAGTTAAAGGGCAAGTATTAGCCGATCACCTCGCATAGAACCTTGTAGATGGAGAATACGAACCATTGAAGACGCATCTTCTCGACGAGGAAGTGTCATTTAAAGGGGAAGACATTATCGAAGCATATGATGGTTGGAGGATGTTTTTTGATAGAGCCGCAAACTTCAAAGGAGTGGGCATCTGAGCTATGATGGTATCAGAAATTGGTCAACATTACCTGGTATCCGCCGAGCTCAGATTCCCATGGCCCAACAATATGGCAGAATGAGGCTTGCATGCTAGGACTCAAATTGGCCATCGACATGAATATTCAAGAATTGCTAGTAATCGGAGATTCAGATTTGCTAATACATCAGGTACTCAAGAATGGACCACCAAGAAGGCCATGATATTGACATACCTACACTGTGTACATGACTTGATCAAGAGGTTCGCAAAGATGGAGTTCAAACATGTTTCGAGACTTCAAAATGAGTTCGCAGATGCGCTGGCTACCTTGTCTTTCATGATACAACATCCAAACAAGAACTATGTTGATCCCATTCCAATAGAAATCTATAAGCAGCTAGCTTATTGTGCTCATGTTGAAGAAATGTTCGAGGGAAATCCATGCTTTCACGAAATGAAGGAGTATTTGGAAAAAGGAAAGTGCCCGAAAAATTCCACACATAACAGAATTTAGTGAAATATAAGTCACAAGCTCTAGATATAGTGCCGGACAACCCTATACATTACTGTCTATAACAGTATAAAGAAATAAGGAAGGACAAGATAGAAGGGGACTCCGAGGCCTGCGGATGCAGGCAGGTGTACCTTGAAGTCTAAAAAAGCAAGCTCAGCGCGCTAGTGACTGGTACTGATAAGATGTACCTGGATCTGCATAAAAACATGTGTAAAATCGTAATATGAGTACACCACAACGGTACCCGGTAAGTGCCAAGCCTAACCTCGATAGAGCAGTGACGAGGTCAGGTCAAGGCCCTACTAGAGATAATAAGAAATAAGACAGAAGACATAATGATATAATGATAATGACAAAGGAAGTGAAACAATAAAGAATTTACAGAAAGTCAACACGGAATCAAGGCAATCAATACAACACGAAAAGAAGACTAGAATTTTACATGTTAAGAAAATAAGAACCAAACAAATATAGCAAATAGAGAAAAGATTAACAGGGGCATTCCCAAGGTACCGCCTCATAGTCCCAAATCATAAAAGTAGCTCACAATATTTCCTTATATCACTGTGGGGGCGTTTACATTTAGTTTCGAAAATAATTTTTTCCGAAATAGAACCCCGCATTTTAGCCCACCTTATCACATGGCATGGCTTCTAGTAGTTCCCCAACTAGCCACGCATATCAAGCCCACCTTATCTCACCGCCTGCGTTTCAACACCCAAACCTTATACCACTGCATGCGTATCAATAGTAACAACGACATGGCAGAAACCTCGTGCAAATAACAACAATAGCACGACTGAAACCTCATGCAAACAATAACAACAGCACGACAGAAACCTCGTGCAAAACAACCAAACAATCACCTCAACAATAACACGAATGCCAAACATAACAACTATGTAAAATGATATTTCACAACTTATACCTTGCCTCAGTAGAAACCACGGTCTTTGCAACTCAACACCAAACTCAACAGCAAGATATTTCAAGCATAGCAATTTCATGTAAAGAATTCCACAGTTAAATAATGAACACGGAAATAAGAAATCAAGTAATTCAACTGAACATGTTGTACAAATTACAAATAAGAGATAAGACAAGTAGACATGTGAAGTTAGGCTAAATATGATGACTATGACCTACTAAAGTAACTCATATAAGGCATGAAAAGGAAACTACGTAGCTAAACCCGGAATTTTATTATTTAGCCTGTGTACGCACTTGTCACCTTGCTTACACGGCCTCCACATATCACAATTATCACAAAAATACCAAATCCTAAGGGGAATATCCCCCGCAGAAAGTTAGACAATGTCAGTTACCTAAAACCACGCAAAATCAATCAACTAGAAGGCCTTTCCCTCGATTTTCCAACTCTGAACGGCTCGAATCTAGCCAAAATAATTTCATACAATTAATATAATTATAGGAATCTATTTTAAATAACGAAATCATGATCTTACCAAAGAATTGAAAAATTGCCCCAAAAAGTCGACACGGACCCGCGTCTCGGAACCCGACCAAAATTATAAAATTCGAACACCCGTTCGATATCGAGTCCAACAATACAAGAATTATCCAGATCCGATCTCATTTCTCTTTTCAAAACCCAAAGATTTAGCCTACGGAGTTTCTACCATTTTCCCCAAATTTCAAACCCCAAAACAATAATTAGAAGATGTAATTAACAGTAGACTCATGGAAATTAATAAAAAACGAGTCAAGAATCCTTACCCCAATAATTCCTTTGAACAACTCTCGAAATTTTGCCTCAAGCGAGCTCCCAAAATCCCAAAATGAAAAATGAAGCAAAATCCTCAAAAATCCCCTTTTCTGCCCATTTACACCGCATCTGCTGTAGCCTAGCACTTAAGCAAATCACTAAGTCTAAAAATAATCTGATTTTCATCCAATTCACACCTGGGACCCCCAGGGATCCTTCAAAGAACCGCAACCCAAATTCAAGCCTATGAACTATGAACATCCGAATTCCGAAATCCACGCCGATTCATACCAAAACAACTTCGATTGACATCAAATTTTGCACACAAGTCATAAAAGATATTATAGACCTATTCAAACTGCCATAATCAGAATCTGACCCCGATATCAATAAAGTCAACTCTAGGTCAAACTTTCCCAAATTCCTCTAATTTCCAACCTTTGCTAAACTACACCGAAACGACCTACGGACCTCCAAATCAACATCCGGACACGCTCCTAAAACCAAAATCATCATACGAAGCTATTAGAACCACCAAAACTCCATTTTGGAGTAGTCTTCACACAAGTAAAACTAAGGTCAACACCTACGACTTAACCTTCCAACTTAGGGACTATGTGTCTTATTGCACTTTGAAACTCTCCCAAAACCAAAACCAAACACCCTGGCGAGTCACATAACCGCAATATAACATAAAGAAAGCATAAATTAGGGAATTAGGGCTAAAATACTCAAAATGACCCGTCAATTCGTTACATCCTCCCTCTCTTAAAACAAAGGTTCGTCCTCGAAAGAGATTAGAGACATACCTGAAGTGGCAAAAAGATGAGGATAACAGTTGCGCATATCATGCTTGTATCCGAAGTCGCCTCCCCGACTGGCTGACCCCTCCACTGGACCTTCATTGAAGCAATGTTCTCCGACCTAAACTTTCAAACTTGCCTGTCCAAAATGGCCACCGGCTCCTCAACATAAGACAAATCCTTGTCTGACTGGACTGAGCTGAAGTCTAACACATGAGACGGATCACCGTGATACTTTCGGAGCATAGATACATGAAACACTAGATGAACTGCAGCTAGACTAGATGGTAGTGCAAGTTTGTAGGCCACCTCTCCAACCCTCTCAAGAATCTCAAAAGGCCTGATATACCTAAAGCTAAGCTTGCCCTTCTTCCCGAACCTCATAACACCCTTCATGGGAAAAATCTGGAGAAAGACCCGCTCCCCAACCATGAATGCAACGTCGCGAACCATCCGATCCGCATAACTCTTCTTTCTGGATTGGGCTGTACAAAGTCGATCCAGAATCAAGTTAACCTTTTCCAAAGCATCCTAAACCAATTTTTTCCCCAATAGCCTAGCCTCATCCGGTTCGAATAAATCACTGAAGACCGGCATCATCTACCATACAAAGCCTCATACAGGGTCGTCTGAATGCTCGACTGGTAGCTGTTGTTGTAGGAAAACTCCGCAAGTGACAAGAACTGATCCCAAGAACCCCCAAACTCTATCACACACGCTCGAAGCATATCCTCAAATATCTGAATAGTGCGCTCGAACTGTCCGTCCATTTGAGAGTGGGATGTTGTACTCGACACCCGTTCGATATCGAATCCAACCATACAAGAATTATCCAGATCCGATCTCATTTTTCTTTTCAAAACCCAAAGATTTAGCCTAAGGAGTTTCTACCATTTTTCCCAAATTTCAAACCCCAAAACAATAATAGAAGATGTAATTAACAGTAGATTCATGTAAATTAATAAAAAACGAGTCAAGAATCCTTACCCCAACAATTCCTTTGAACAACTCTCGAAAGTTTGCCTCAAGCGAGCTCCCAAAATCCCAAAATGAAAAATGAAGCAAAATCCTCAAAAATCCCCTTTTCTGCCCATTTACACCGCATCTGCGGTAGCCCGGCACTTAAGCAAATCACTAAGTCTAAAAATAATCTGATTTCCATCCGATTCACACCTAGGCCCCCCGGGACCCTTCAAAGAATCGCAACCCAAATTCAAGCCTATGAACTATGAACTTCCGAATTCCGAAATCCACGCCGATTCATACCAAAACAACTCCGATTGACATCAAATTTTGCACACAAGTCATAAAAGACATTATGGACCTGTTCAAACTTCCATAATCGAGATCTGACCCCGATATCAATAAAGTCAATTCTAGGTCAAACTTTCCCAAATTCCTCTAATTTCCAACTTTTGCTAAACTACGCCGAAACGACCTACGGACCTCCAAATTAATATCCGGAAACGCTCCTAAAACCAAAATCATCATACGAAGCTATTAGAACCACCAAAACTCCATTTCGGAGTAGTCTTCACACAAGTAAAGCTAAGGTCAACACCTACGACTTAACTTTCCAACTTAGGGACTATGTGTCTTATTGAACTTTGAAACTCTCCCAAAACCAAAACCAAACACCCTGGCGAGTCACGTAACCGCAATATAACATAAAGAAAGCATAAATTAGGGAAATAGGGCTAAAATACTCAAAATGACCAGTCAGGTCGTTACATCCTCCCTCTTAAAACAAAGGTTCGTCTTCGAAAGAGATTAGAGACATACCTGAAGTGGCGAAAAGATGAGGATAACAGTTGCGCATATCATGCTTGGTATCCGAAGTCACCTCCTCAACTGGCTGACCCCTCCACTGGACCTTCATTGAAGCAATGTTCTCCGAACTAAACTTTCAAACTTGCCTGTCCAAAATGGCCACCGGCTCCTCAACATAAGACAAATCCTTGTCTGACTGGACTGAGCCGAAGTCTAACACATGAGACGGATCACCGTGATACTTTCGGAGCATAGATACATGAAACACTAGATGAACTGCAGCTAGACTAGATGGTAGTGCAAGTTTGTAGGCCACCTCTCCAACCCTCTCAAGAATCTCAAAAGGCCTGATATACCTAAAGCTAAGCTTGCCCTTCTTCCCGAACCTCATAACACCCTTCATGGGAAAAATCTGGAGAAAGACCCGCTCCCCAACCATGAATGCAACGTCGCGAACCATCCGATCCGCATAACTCTTCTTTCTGGATTGGGCTGTACAAAGTCGATCCAGAATCAAGTTAACCTTTTCCAAAGCATCCTAAACCAATTTTTTTCCCAATAGCCTAGCCTCATCCGGTTCGAATAAAACACTGAAGACCGGCATCATCTACCATACAAAGCCTCATATAGGGCCGTCTGAATGCTCGACTGGTAGCTGTTGTTGTAGGAAAACTCCGCAAGTGACAAGAACTGATCCCAAGAACCCCCAAACTCTATCACACACGCTCGAAGCATATCCTCAAATATCTAAATAGTGCGCTCGAACTGTCCGTCCATTTGAGAGTGAGATATTATACCCGACTCCACCGGCATGCCCAACTTATGCTATACGGCCCTCCAGAACTGCGATGTAAACTGCGTACCCCGATCAGAGATGATAGATACCGGCACGCCATTAAACTTGACAATCTCACAAATATAAACCTGAGCCAGTTGCTCTGATGAATAAGTAGTCACTACTGGAATGAAATGAGCTGACTTGGTCAATCTATCCACAATCACCCAAACTGCATCGAACTTCCTCTGAGTCCGTGCGAGCCCAACAACAAAACCCATAGTAATCCGCTCCTATTTCCACTCTGGATCTAGCATCTGAAGCCATCCACCTGCCTGCTAATGCTCATACTTCAAATGCTGATAATTTAGGCAATGAGCTACATACTCCACTATGTCCTTCTTCATTCTCCCCCACCAATAGTACTGCCTCAAGTCTTGATACATCTTGGCGACACCTCAATGAATGGAGTAACGCGAACTGTGAGCCTCCTGGAGAATCAACTCACGCAAGCCATCTACCCTGGGCACACAAAGCCTGCCCTGCATTCGTAATAAACCGTAATCTCCAATAGTGACCTTCTTGGCATCGTCGTACTGAACTGTGTCCTTTAGGACAAGCAGATGGGGGTCGTTATAATGCCGCTCTCTGGTACAATCATAAAGAGAAGACCAAGAAACCACACAAGCTAAAACTTGGCTCGGCTGAGAAACATCCAATCTAACAAACTGGTTGGCCAAGGCATGAATATCCAAGGCTAATGGCCTCTCTGCTACCGGTATTCACCCTATCGTCCTGCATCAACACCGCACTGAGACCAATACATAATGCATCACAGTACACAATATAAGACCCCAAACTCGAAGGAAACACCAAGCTGGGGCTGTGGTCAAAGCTCTCTTGAGCTTTTGAAAGCTTTTCTCACACTCCTCGGTCCACCTGAACGGAGTGTCCTTTTGGATCAGTCTAGTCATAGGTGCCGCAATAGACGAGAAACCCTCTACAAATCGACAGTAAAACCCACCAAACCTTCTCATAAATAACTTTATCCTTAGCTTCACATTCCTCCCCACTCCGACTAACCTATTACAATATGCCCTCAAATGTGTGTGAGGTTCACCCGTCCCATCGAAGATATCAAACTTTGAGGGTTTGTACCCTGCTGGCATATCCACATCCGGATGAATACACAAATCCTCATAGTCCAAACGTTCACTTCCCGGCCCAACTTGGAGGCTTTTCATTTTCCTTCTCAAAATTAGCAACAGCTCAAATACTAACTCTTCTTCCTTATACCTGGCTTCCTTCTCCATCTCGGCGTATTGATCAATATCATAAGGCACCCTGACCGTGACAAGTGTTTGAAGGTTGATGGTAGGCTATAATTACGTATTTTAGTAGCTTATTGCACTTTAATTTACTGCACTTTACTCATTTGGGCTTTAATTGATAGTGTTTTGCGCTTATTGTGTGTTTTATGCCTTGTAGGAGTGATTCCGAGTGATGTAGATGATATGGAGCTAATTCGAGCTATTTGGAGCTTTGAAGTCTGAGTAAAAGCCCAAGGGATTAAGCCGGGATCGTGTTCGGGGGTTGAGGACCAAGTCTGGACGTCAAAAAGCAAGATTCAATCCGTACTCTGAGAATTCCCCACTGATGTGGCGCACCTGTGGAAGTTTTACTAAGTAAATATCCTATTTCGGCCACGAAAAGGTGTTTTCGTCTTGGCCCGAACCTACTTAGTATAAATACATGGAAAAACGTTAATCTTTGGCCTTTTGACACATTCGACCTAAGGAGGCTATGAGGAGTTGGAAGAACAAAAACACAAGTATTTCGTCATTCCTTCCTCACTAAAGACCCAAGTCTGGATTGAATTTATATATTCCTATACTTTAATTTCATTTGTGATGAATTTTTCCATATCTATGGCATATTTCTCTTTAGGGTTTGATGGATTTTGTGTATTGATGATTGTTTGTGGATTATAACTCTAGTTTTTATGTATTGAAGTGTTGTTGGATGATTTAGTTGTTGCATCTATATTCACTTGTTCATGTAATCGACAGAGGCATAACTTTTGATAACCTTGCATTATATTGTTGGTTGAGTTCTTTAATTCTACTTAGTAATCGAGAGAGGCTAGTTGAACCATTGAAAAACCTAGTTAGGAGGATAATAGAGAGAGGTTCTCCTAAAGATCAATCCACTACATATTCTTTCATATCTTCACGTGCTTAAATTGGTTCATTTTTTGAGGTTAAGACTTAATCGAGAGAGGCATTTTTGCTGAAAGTTTGAACTAATAATTGGGTTAATTCGAGAGAATCACTTAAACATTAGAAGTGAATTACATAGAGCTAGATCCCAAACAATTATCTTGCACCTATCCTATCAACCCCTATTTCCTCCCACTGATAACTTCCTTGATTATCTTTGTTTAGATTGTCATTAGTCAATAGCTCTTGACTCTTAGTTAATTTTTGTTAGAAATCATATAAATCTCAATTATTGATCTTTGATAACGATCAAGCTAGAAACTACGAGAATACTGTTTAAATCCAATCACTGTGGATACGATATTGTACTATTCTATATTTGATTAGCGAGCATAATTTAAGTGTGTGTTTCAAGCTCGTCAGAGTTTGCCGCCGTTTTTGGGGATTGGTAATTACTAGTGTTTGAAATAGTTTGTAGTACTGATTCAGGACTTTTTCTTTTTATTTTATTTTATTTTTCTTTTTTTACGGTTGGTGTTCTTTGACTGTGCGCAGGTTATAGGTTAAGATTGGTGCATGACTCAAACTTCTACGAAGGAATTGCTACCATATGAGCCAGAAATTGAAAAACAATTGCGATAGCTGAGGAGGGAATGAAAACTCACCGAGACATCAGAAAAGTTCGGGCAATCCTCAACCAAAGAACTTATGGCTGGAAACAATGATGATAATGTAGATTTGAATGCGAGAGAGGCACCCCAACGATGACAAAAAGCTACACGGCATGCTGAGGAAGCAACTATTAGAGATGCACGGATTATTTATGAAGAACAGAGGGGTCGGAGAATTGCTCAGAATCAACCCTTGGCTGCAGACTAGTTCAGAAATATATCTCCCATGCATGGGAGATCACTGGGCGATTATGCTAGACCGATCTACAATTAAGGCTTATCAAGTGTGAGGCCACCTCCTATTGCAGCTAACAACTTCGAGTTGAAGCAAGGGTTGCTTCAAACCCTTCTGAATTGTTGTGTCTTCAGAGGGAAGATGAACGAAGATCCCAATACACATCTAATGGAATTCGAGGAGATTATGAACACATTTTAATATAATGGGGCATCACAAGATGCAGTGCATTTAAGGGCATTCCCCTTCACACTCAAAGATAATGCAAAGCAGTGGCTTCGAAGCTTGCTCACAGGATCAATTAGAACATGGGAGGAGATGACTAGTAAATTTCTTGATAAATATTTCTCCTCAACTAAGACGGGCAAGTTTAGAAGGAAAATTCATAACTTCTGCCAAAATGATACTGTAACTGTTTTTGAAGCATGGGAGAGGTTTAAGGAGATTGTTAGTAAGTGTCAACATAGCGAATTGAACTCTGGATGCAACTCCAGGACTTTTGTGATGGATTGAGACCGGCCTCACGTAGAACATTAAGCAATGCAGCTGGAGGCCCTTTGATGAAAAAGACTCCAAAAGAGATAGTTACAATTCTTGATGAGTTATCTGAAGATGCAAATTAGTGGCCCTCTGAGAGTGCTGAAAGAAGACGATCAATGGGTGTTCTCCAAGTTGATGCTAATACATCTGTGCAGGTACAAATTGATGCTATGGCTAAAGAAATACGAAAGTTGACCTTAGCCTCCGTACAAAGTGAGCCGCATGCAGCATGTGATATATATGGAAGAGGACACCCTACTCATGAGTGTCATGCCTCAATTGAGGAAGTGAATACTGTGGGAAACTACAATTTTAATGCAATGGGTTAGAGGCACCCTAATGTTTCATGGAGTTCACTTGAATGTACCGCAAATGCATAGCAACGAAATTACTCTAGATCCAGGGAAAAGGATCTCCAAGACACCTAAATCAGCAGAGACAGCAATTTCACCCTCAACAACCCATTCAGCCTGGTCTAAAGGGTCTAATGAAGGCCTTCATTATTAAGAAAGATGAGAGGTTGGACGCCCATGGAGAAACTATCAAAGATTTGGGCATATTTTTTTGTAACATGGAGAGGCAAGTGGGACAGAATGCAACAATATTATCTGAGAGGGCTCCAGGCACTCACCCTGCTGATACTGAGAGAAATTCCCAAGAAACAGTGAATGTTGTAACTCTGAGAAGTTGGCAAGTGTTGAAATATCCCACCCCGATCCAAAAAGATGTGATACTTAAAAAGGAAAGTGGGGAGCAGCTGAAAAAATGATGATGACATGAAGAAGAAAGGCCCGATGAAAACTGAGAAGAAGAAGAAGGAAGAAAAATCAAGAAGGGAGGAAATTGCGGAGAACCAGTATATGCCTGTTTTACCTTTCCCTCAAAGGCTATATAGAGAAAAGTTGGACACTTGCCATTCATAGAAGTGCTCGTACAAATGCCTGCTTATGCCAAATTCTTGAAGGAAATCCTGAAAAAGAAGAGGAAGATAGAAGAGACCTCAGTGGTCAAGCTCACAGAGCATTGCACTGCGATCTTACAAAACAAACTCCCACAAAAGTGTGGAGATCCAGAGAGTTTTACTATACCTTGCTCTTTAGGAACTATTCAATTTGATAAATCATTATGTGATTCTGGTGCCTCAATTAATTTAATGCCTCTATCTATTTACTAGAAATAGGGGATGGAGATTGGAGAGATAAGTCTGCACCAATATCGTTGCAGCTAGTGGACCAAACGACTCTAATACTCGAGGGGATAGTGGAAGATGAGTTAGTTCGGGTGGATAAGTTTGTATTCCCTATGGATTTTATAGTGGTGAAAATGGAGGAAAATAAGGAGGTCCCCCTCATTCTAGGAAGATCATTCTTAGAAACGGGTAGAGAAATATTGGATATACACGAGAGAAAACTCATGCATAGAGTGGGTACGGAGATTGTGACTTTCAATATGGATGTACAAAAGGGTGCACAAAAGGAAAAATCAGCTGTGAGTGTTGAATGGAAGGTGAAGGGCTCAAAAGAGAAGGCTACGGTGAGTCAGAAAGATAAGTGTGGGGTGTACCCAAGAAGGCTGAGAAGAACATGTCTGCATGGATGTGTGCATTAGTTTGAAGGTGAGGAATGGAATCGGACTTCGACTCAGACCCCGACTAGATGTTCAGGGAAGTTTTTTTTACCTTATTACTTTTTAATTGTGTGTCATGGGGACATGCCACAACATAAAGTGTGGGGTAGGGGATATGTTGTATGTATGTATGTATATTAGTTTTAGGTTTTTGTTTTTTTAGTAGTCAAAGGAAAAAAGACAAAAAGATTTTCTTTTGTTTGGTAGTGTATTAATTCCCCCTTGGTTTTTCTTTGTGTCGTTGTTCTTTTCCAAAGGTCTTGTTTGAACCGGGTGTGGTTAGTTTTTATTTTTAGAAGTAGGAAACCGTGTGCTATGATTGGAATTGAAGGCAATATCTCTTAAATTTATTATGCCTTGAGAATGGTGAGTACTTTAGTTGTGATGCTTAGGCTCAGTTTTTGACTCTTGTATAAGTACCTGAAAGTGTATGATCATAACTTTGCTTAAATACTTTGACTAGAGTGTCATGAGAGTTCAATCTTGAGTGAGTTGTGTGCCCTGTGGGTGTGAGGTTTTGTGTATTTTGTGCATTGCATTTGATGTCTAACCCCGTGTGTTTGCAAAGTTAAATATTAATTTTATTCAGTCTTGGAAGTGATATATGCATTTCTTTATTGAGCCAGTTATAGCTTTTGCCCACCTAATTGTTATGTGTCTTAGTTAACTCCATTGAGCCCGTAATCTTGTTTCTTTGGCAACCACATTATAAGCCGTACCCAATTGTTTTGAATTGACAATCTATATCAACCTTGTACCTCTTGTTAGCACTTGAATTTGTTATGAACTTTGTAAAAGTTGAAGTGTGTGGTGGCTGGTTTGGCTTTTGAGTGGAACTATTGAAATAAGCAAGAAGGTGCGCTGTATTGAAAAAGAAAGGAAAAATAATTGTATGATTGTGGAAAATATTCTGTGATAGTGGTGACTCTTGATGTAATTGTGCTTAAAGAAGTAGGGAGTTGACGTATAGTGATGTGAAGGTGGAGTTATGGTTTGACATAAGTGTATGGGGTTTTGAACAATGAAATGTATGTATTAAAGTGCTTAGGGAGGTGTAGTCACTCTTATATCTAAATGTATCCTATCCATCCCACAGCCTACATTACAACCAATTAAAGTCCTACTTGATCCTTGATTGAATGAACTCAATTAGCAGAGTAGTACACTACGGGAAAACCTATGGTACATATTTTGTGGCATATGAATGTTGTTTCTGAGAGGTGAGTGAATTCTTTCTATCTTGAGTTTCTAATTGTTCGTAAACTCTATTGTGTGTGGAACTACTCTCTATTATTTTGTGAGGGAACTTGATTCATGAAGGAAAGGTAATGTCATTGACCTATGTGTTAGAGTAAGTGAGCGGGTTATAAATAATGCATGGTTCTTTTGAGTCAAATCTTGAGGCTAGGATGTTACAGTATTGTGCTTAATCTGTTTTAAATATTCTTGGTGTGATGAGTTATGAGAGTTGTTGAAAAATGTCATGTCTATGTGAAGTGTGGTTTGATTGCTTGAGGACGAGCAATGGTTTAAGTGTGGGGTGTTGATGGTAGGATATAATTACATATTTTAGTCTCTTATTGCACTCTAATTTACTGTACTTTACTTATTTTGAGCTTTAATTAATAGTGTTTTACACTTATTGTGTGTTTTATGCCTTGTACGAGTGATTCTGAGTGATGTAGATGTTTTGGAGCTAATATTTGGAGCTTTGAAGTCTGAGTAAAAGCCCAAGGGATTAAGCGAGGATCATGTTCGGGGGTCGAGGACCAAGTCTGGACGTCAACAAGCATGATCAATCCATTCTCTAACAATTCCCCACTGCAGCGGCGCCGCGCTTGCCTATTTACTGCCTAACAGAAGTTGAGCTCTCTGGATTTTCCCCTAATGCGGCGCGCCTATGCATTTTTTACAGAATAAATATCCTATTTCGGCCAAGAAAAGGTAATTTCGTCTGGGCCCGACCCTACTTGGTATAAATACATGGAAAAACATTATCTCCTAAACTACTGACACATATTCGACCAAAGGAGGCTAAGGAAGAGTTGGAAGAACACAAGCACAAGGATTTCATCATTCCTTCCTCACCAAAGACTCGAGTTTGGATTGAATTTATGTTTTCCTATACTTTAAATTTAATTGTGATGAATTTCTCCATATCTATGGAGTATTTCTCTTTAGGGTTTGATGGATTTGGTGTATTGATGATTGTTTGTGGACTATAACTCTAGTTTTTATGTATTGAGGCATTTTTGGATGATTTAATTGTTGCATCTATATTCACTTGTTCATGTAATCGAGAGAGGCATAGCTTGTGATATCCTTGCATTATATTGTTGATTGAGTTCTTTAATTCTTCTTATTAATCGAGAGAGGCTAGTTGAATCACTGATTAAACCTAGTTAGGAGGATAATCGAGAGACGTTCTCCTAAAGACTTATCCACCATGCATTCTTGCATATCTTCACGTGTCATCTTGTGAGGTTAAGTCTTATCGAGAGAGGAGTTTTTGCTGAACGTTTGAACTAATGATTGACTAAATCGAGAGACTCACTTAAACATTAGAAGTGAATTACCTAGAGTTAGATCCCAAATAATTATCTTGCATCTATCCTATCAACCCCTATTTCCTCCCACTGATAACTTCCATGCTTATCTTTGTCGATTGTCATTAGTTAATAACTCTAAACTTTTAGTTTATTTTAGTTAGAAATCATATAAAACTCAATTGTTGATCATCTTGGATTGTGATCAATCTAGAAACTATGAAAATACTGTTTAAAACCAATCTATGTGGATACGATATTGTACTATACTATATTTGATTAGCGAGCATAATTTAAGTATGTGTTTCGAGCTCGTCAAAGGTAGGTTCAGAAATAGCATATACATGGGGAACGTACCGCTCATGGGTGGCGGCATGTGCCACAGGTATGTGCTGGTTAATGGTAAAAGTGACTCCATCACGAAGAGGGGTATGAGTTGCATTGGTAGTAATAGGCGGGTTTTCTGATGTCTGAACGTACTGCGGTACATAGGGAATATGGATAGGCATGGTTTGTTGGGTTTGCAGGAGTCACTGGAGATATGACTTGAGTAGGAGCTAAAGTTGGGGTGTTGTTGTTTTGGTGTGATGTGAAAGGAAAGTGGTCAGGGAGTGAATCCAAATAAGGGAATCGAGGTGGTTGAGGAAGTGTTTTCATGACCAGGTGCGCTAGTTCTCTGATATGACATACCTCCTCCCTTAAAGACTCCATTTCCTGGGCCCTCCTAGCCACGTGTTCATCATTCTTGGTATAATCATTTTCCCCCGATCGCCCTGGGCTATCGGCTATGACCCGAGCATGTTCAGTTGGATTTTTTGCGGCTGACATCTTTCCCCAAGAAGGGTTCCTTCTTAATCACCTAGACCCAAGATTTCAAGCTCGTAGTAGTGAAAGAACTCAGGAAACAAAAGAAAAGAAATCAATAAGAAACCCTACGTTCTAGAATCTCAGAATTTCTCTTAGATAAAAGGTAATGAAGCAGTAAAGTAGATTAACGAAGCAATAAACAATAATAAAGGGAATTGAGGGAAGGAGGACTGGACTCTGGTAATTGAGCCTCAAGAGGAATGGCCCAGCAGTAAGGAAATGCAGTTATAACTGATTTTGGACTCTCCAGGAAAATGCAACAAGGTTGGGATTGGGCCTGTCACGACCCTAACCCCGAACCCGGTCGTGATGGCGCCTCTCGTGAAGACAAGGCCAGCCAATTTAACCAAAATCTCATTTTAAGCAGTTAATTAACATGAAAATAATATAACCATGATTTAATAGCAATAATTCGCGAAAATATAGCTAACCATAATAGAAACCATCCCGACACAGCCCAAACTGGGGTGTCACAAGTCATGAGCAACTATGGATCCTGATACAAGTCTATTAAATACAATATCTGGCACAACAACAAATCCTCCCCTCGGGCAATATCGCAGAATAGTACCAGCCCCTCGGGCTCAAATCTCAGAACAATACCAGCCCCTCGGGCTATCACATAGAACAGTATTAGCCCCTCGGGCTATCACATAGTACAATATCAGCCCCTCGGGCTATATCTCACATCACAATGGGTACCCGCGCTCACTGGGGGTGTACAGACTCCTGGAGGGCCTCTTACGGCCCAAGCGTAATATCAAGCCACCTCGTGGCATCAAATCTAAGCCCTCGGCCTCATATCAGTCAAGCCACCTCGTGGCATCAAATCTAAGCCCTCGGCCTCATATCAGTCAAGCCACCTCGTGGCGTATATAAAGTATCTCAGGCCCTCGGCCTCTTATCAATCAGTATATCCTTACATCTGGCCCTCGGCCGCACTCGGGCATTGTAAAACAGTAGTTCTCAGTCCAAAAATATTATTAAAATATTATTTAAGTCTCAAAACTGAGTAAAAGTGGCTAAGTTATAAAATAGTGGAAAACAGCATGACTGAGTTCAAGTAATAAGTCAAAATAGTGAGGAAACAGTGATAATTGGCACGAAGCCCACATATGGCAATCAGCCCAAATCATGATGATAACAAATAAGTTTCAGTCAAATACGCGGTAAAAATCATCAATCGGGACGGACCAAGTCATAATCCCCAGTAGTAAACGACCCCACGCTCATCATCGAGCGCATGTCTCACCTCAATATAGCACTACGATGTACAATCTAGGGTTTCAAACCCTTAGAACATCATTTACAATCACTACTCACCTCGAACCGGCTAAATCCCTAGCCCGCGATGCCTTTGCCCCTCGAATTGGCCTCCACGCGCGTCGAATCTATCAAAAATCAGACGAATACGTCACAATATGCTGACAAGACAAAGCCCAAGCAAAAACAATCAAAAAATACCAAGAATTCCAAAATTAGCAAAACCCGAGCCCCGGGCCCACTTCTCGAAGCTCAGAAATTTTCACATCAACGGGTTCCTTATCTCCCAACGAGTTCAACCATACAAAAATTATCGAATTCCGACATCGGATTGTCTTTCAAATCTGCATTTTTCATTTTTGAAAGATTTTACAAAAGCCCCCATTTTCTTCAATTAAATTCACAGATTCATGATGTAAATAAGTATGGAATCACGAAATATAAATGACTTAGGATAAAGGAACACTTACCCAGCTCAAACTTGTGAAAATCCTCTCTGAAATCGCCCAAAACCGAGTTCTAAAATCATAAAAATGAATAAAAATGTTGGACTGCGGACTTGTACATTCTGTCTACGCAAGTCGCATGTGTGAAATGCGACTTGGCTCCTATTTCCAAGAAGAAAATTGCAGTACCAACCTTCGGTAAATCGATCATAACTTTCTGTACAAATATCCAAATGATAAATGGTTTATCTTTCTGGAAACTAGATTCAAAGGGATACAACTTTCATGTTTTGATCATCTCACAATTCCTTATATATTGCGAGATATAAGCTTCCAAAGTCGGTCCTGTGCAGCAGAAATTTCTGCCATGCTCACTGCCTGGAAAACAACAGCAGTACCGAGCTTCGGTTAATCGATCGTAACTTTTCATACAAATGTCCAAACGATAAATGGTTTATATTTCTAGAAATTAGATTCAAAGGGCTACAACTTTCATTTTTGGACCATCTCCAAATTCCTTACAGATTACGAGATATAAGTTTCTGAAACTCACCCGAGCCATTCGGGACCCCATCCGAATATACCAACAAGTCCTAAAATATATTACGGACTTAGTCGAGGCCTCAACTCACATCAAACAACGCTAAAAACATGAATCATACCCCAATTCAAGCCTAATGAAACTAATAAATTCCAACTTCTACATTCGATGCCGAAACCTATCAAATCAAGTCCGATTGACCTCAAATTGTGCACACAAGTCATAAATGACATAACGGACCTAGGAAGATTTTCAGAACTGGATTCCGACCCTGATATCAAAAAGTCAACTCCTCGGTCAAACTTTTCAAAAATCTTCCATTTTCCAACATTCGCCAAAATGCGTTGAATTGTCCTACAGTCCAATTTCAAATCTGGACATACGCCTAAGTCCAAAATCACCATACGAAGCTATAGCAACTCTCGGAATTCCATTCCAACCCTCGGATCAAAATCTCGCCTAACAACGGGAAATCGCCAAAATACTAACTCCACCAATTCAAGCCTAATTCTACACGGGACCTCCAAAACCAATTCCGATCACACTCCTAAGTCATAAATCACCTCCCGAAGCTAACCGAACCATCAGAACTCTTATCCGAGCCCTCTAACTCATAAGTCAACATCCGGTTTTTCCAACTTAAACCTTCTTAAAAGAGACTAAGTGTCTCATTTCTTACCAAATCCACTCCGAACGCAAAATACTCAACTCGATCACATAAAACATGGATAACGAAGCATAATGAAGCAGAAATAGGGGAAACGGAGCGGTAACTCATGAGACGACTGGTCGGAGGTCGTCGCAGGGCCTGAGTTCCTTAGGGACTCAGAAGGCCCAAACGGATGTACATGTCCAAAAGAAAAGAGAAAATCATTAGATACATGCTCCATATTTTCAGCATATTCAACCATGCATGAAATATATAAACAGACGACTGGAACAAAATATATTAAAATATCAATACTCTAACACTATGAGAAATTATACTAATATGGTGGTTATACACGGTAAATAATTTACATTGAAAATATTTCGTTGTCATTAAACACTAATCCCTAAATAACCAAAAGTGTCAATGAATTAAGGCTAAGAAGGGAGTTCTACTCAAGGTCGATGCCCCATTTGAATCTGCCGATACTTCAAAGTTCCCAAGGGACTCAAGGCCCAGGGCAATGCTTTTGCCGGGGAGAGCAGCCCAAGCTGGAGTCAAACTCCGCTCCCAAATACCCTTAGCCACTAACGACTTATTTTTCCCTATGTGTTTAAATGCTAATGAGACCCTTTCAATGTGAACGAAATGCTATAATATCTCCTTCCACAGAAGTATACTTTTCTCCTAACAGAATAGCATAAAGACGCACAAACAAACCTTAAGACTACATTTCTAATACCAAATAGACAATACACATCAAGGTAAATCGGAAGGTCAGACTTTCGAGCACACATAACAGAGAAACGAAAAAATTATAGCATACTGTTAAAAGTCTAAACATTAGGGAAAAACACATTCAAAGGGAAGGTGAGGAATACATAGTTCATATATGCAGCAACACAAGAAATACAGATACTTCTGCCCTGGAAGACTAATGATGAATTGATTAGCTTGCTACTAGCACATGCATGAATTAGTAACACTGTTTGGAATTGTAAAAGATGTTAACAAAGGTTCAGGCAAACAATTACAACTAATACTTTTCATAGAAGTTTTCAGAGATATCAGAAACATGATCAAAACTCTTAATATGAATATAGGTTCACAGATTTGAACATGAGATCCCTAAGGGCTCAATAGGATCACATTCCTAACAGTATAAACCTTAAACAAGCCATCATATTCAGACAATATCAACAAAGAACCTCTCATAAGATTTAGAAATCAGGTTCAGTTCAAATTTGCAATGAGGAAAGGAATGAGTGCAGTTCAAAACAAAAACATGGAATCATGGAGTTAGACAGGGATACATGCAATATTCAGTCAGTTATACATAGACACTTAAAGTGGGATTGTAACCTTATATAGGCAGGGGAACTTTACATGTTATAGAATCAAGTTAGTCATGCCATGAAGGGAGGGAGTTATAGACAAAGAAAGTATTATACCAAAACAAGTTTAACTTAGGTGTATAGCTTAAATTAGTATCTAGATATGAAGTAATCACACTCAGCGTATATTATCATTTTTGACTATAACAAGAATGACTAGATCCTACTTTATGAAAGATACCTCAATGACAACTGAATGTAAGCTTCACAAAGTCAGCAGTGGCATAGAAGAGGTTAAAGACAAGAAAATGCTATATCAAAAAGGTTTCGACTTAAGCATGTAACTGAAGGCTTTAGCTAAACATGAGGCAATGTGTCTAGCTTAGCAGTAATTACCATTCAACTATAACAAACATGATTATGACTTGCTTTTTCTGAGAAGGAGTGACTTAATCTTAGTAGAATATATACAGAGAGTTGCAACAGATGCAACCAATGATTAGATAAAATCATGAGAATGTCATAGTGATAACCCAGAATTTGCCTTCACAGTTAGCAGATACAGGTATAGAGAAAGAAAGCATCTAAACACATGGATTTTTCATGCTATAGTTAAATGGTGGATGATATGAAGTTATGAAATTTTCAGGTTTATCTCAGTTAGGATTATTAAATAATAAAGTCGATCACAAGACAAACAGAATGCTGGGAAACAATATGTAGAGGTAGAGATCACAACAGAATCATCAGTGAAAAACTATGAAGTTTAGGAAAACATGAGCAGTCATTCGATGCACATTACTGCTTAATCATGCAGACCGTTTAAACTCAGAAATAAAAGTCATCAGAAGTCACATAGTAACTTGACCACCATTAACTAAAGACTTAAGAGGCATGACAAGTGATCATAAGAAGAC
Organism: Nicotiana obtusifolia; assembly: GCA_002018475.1. Taxonomy (NCBI): domain Eukaryota; kingdom Viridiplantae; phylum Streptophyta; class Magnoliopsida; order Solanales; family Solanaceae; genus Nicotiana; species Nicotiana obtusifolia. Next base: position 29,722 of record MCJB01027755.1, read on the forward strand.
AACATTAGAGGTATACTGACCTTTTCGAGGCAGCAAACCAAGCAGGGTTCCTTCTTAATCACCTAGACCCAAGATTTCAAGCTCGTAGTAGTGAAAGCACTCAGGAAACAAAAGAAAAGAAAATCAGTAAGAAACCCTAGGTTCTAGAATCTCATAATTTCTCTTAGATGATTGTTCTAGTTGATGATTCTAGGTTGTGGTAGGTGATTGTGTAGATGTTGTTAGATGAGAGCATTAAAGGCTTTATTTTTAGTGCCATTAAGGCTCTAGGGTTTCAATCGGATCCAAAATTGTGAGCGGAAAGTGACAAAAGATTGAGAAAATCTTAGAGACAGGGGGGAAAAATGAATGAAACTTTTACTTGAGTGGAGAGCAATTGACCGTTGAAGAAAAACCCATCAGACAAAGCCCAAAAACCCAGAGGTCACTACATTTGAACTCTGGATACATAATATTCATGATGATGTTCCGAAGAGGCTACTCCTGTGCTTTTATTTGAAAGAACAACGAAGGTCTTAGATGATTTGAGATTTCATTCTTTGGTCTGAGATTTCGATACTAGGGCTTTTGAAATTAAATGGTGAAAATGGAAAGAAAACAACTAGATCAATAAAGTAGGTACAAGATGGATAACCATGCATGCCATGGATTTGAAAGACCATTGGTGATTTGAAGTTTCATTTCTGGGTTAGGTTTTTTGGATTTGGGGATTTTGAATCTTAATGTTGAAAAAGGGAAGAAAACAGTAGGATTCACGGGTTTAGCTGACAATAGGAATGATTTATTGGTTGATTTGAGAAATTGCACGGATTTGTGCAAGCTTTTGGTTGATTTAGGTCTATGAGAGTTTGAGAGAGTAGAGAGAGAAAGGGGAAAGGGGACGACCGAGTCAAGGAGTGAATGATTAGGGTTTGGGAGGAGTAGGGGTCTGTTTCTAGCGTTAAAGTCAAAAGATAAAATCTGGGTCGTTGATCTTTGAGATCAATGGTCTTGATAATTTGGTCATTAAATATTTTAAGGAGGTTTTTTGGTGTCTGTTAGATGATATGTGATTTTGGATGGTGGGGATGAGATCTCTGGAACGAGTATTTCAAATTAAGAGAAAATCGGAGATCAAACGTGAACCGTTGATCAGATGCACCAACGGCTCAGATATGAGTATATTTGTTCTGTTAGTGGTGAAAGAGAGTGACGTGGCGCGCGGTGGTTGGTGAAAAAGAGATGGCACGAATCGCCACAGTGGAAAGAGAGGGGTGTCTGGACTGGGTATATTTCGATTGGGCTTGATAATTGGGATAAAATAAATTTAAGAAATGGCCTTTTTACATTTGATTGAGAATTGCAATTGTAGCTCTTTTGTCTTTTTATCCCCTTTTGAACTTAATTTAAATAGACTTAAAAGTTTTCAATAACTGTGGTAAAATTATAATTATTATAGATACTACTAGTTATTTTAATTGATTCTTTAAAAAATACTTTATTTTTTTCTAAATTGTAACATTAATTTCGAATTTTTAACATAGTAGTCTAATTAACTAGAAATGAAAGAGCAATTCATCAAATTAATTTTAGAACCTATGTAATGTATATATAAAACTTATTTTAATAATCTTAAAATAGTAAATATATTTCTAATTACACAATATTAATACGACATGATTAATTTTAAAACTAATACTTAATTAATTTGTAAAAATAGATATTTATTGCTAGAAAATACTTTTAAAATATTTATTATAAATTATTAAGTACAAATAAATTAATTTAAAAAGGAAGGGTCAAAATTGGCCGTCAACATCTCGCGACATTGATTCTAAAGATTCATTAAAGGCAAAGTTAACCGTCATAAAGGTGTAGTTAGATCTTCAACAAGATACATCGGGCAACCTACTTTTTTGGCATGAGTTAGTGTAAGTCTTTCCTTCCTTCTAATGAATCATGCAATGTAAGGTTTGGTAGTTTTAAGCCCCTTTCAATGATGTTGTTTTATCCTTATACATAATTGCTGATAGCATTTCTTGTATACTCTAAAATGTTCCAGTTAGTATCCTGAGGTCGGAGTACTTGATTCATTCCGAGTTTAAAGCTAATATCCCTTGAAATTGACATTATATTACACTTATATATAAGTATCTATTTTACTTTACTAAGCCAGGCTATAGTCGACCCGATACGACACCTATTATGTAACTACTTATCAGTTGGGTGCGATAAAGCATGACATGCAATATTATCGAGCCCTTGTGTGACCGGGTATGATGATGTGTGCTGTGAGGTTAGCGAGCCCTCCTGTGGCTGGGTACGACCGAGTCCTTTATGAGGCCGAGCATGGAGTGATGAAATGTGCCCCAACGAGTGGCTGAAGATGTGTATATATGTGTATAGTATATATTAATGCATGGCCCCAATAAGTGGCTTGGTTTTACAAAAGTTTTCATACATTTAGGATTCATAGTTCATAGTTTCCACAGTATGGTTTACGCCCTCGATGGCTTGTCCTTGGTATTCAGGCTGGAATCACATACTCACAACTCTCATGCTATGACTCTGATTTACTTGCTTTTCTTAGTATTACATACTCGGTACATTATCCGTACCAACGCCCCTTTCTTTGGGCGTTGTGTTCATGCCCACAGGTATAGACAAATCGGTAAAGTCCCTCCCCCATAGAGTGCTAAATCCAGTTGATTGGTTGTTGCGCTCCACTACTTCAGAGCAGCTATTCAAAAGTCGTTAGGTATCAAAGCACATTGTTGTAGTCATTTTGGGTACAACAGTTCGCACGAGCTTCGGGCATCATGTGCCGATCACACCTCCCAAGGTTGGGATGTGTCAAACTTGGTATCAGAGCAGGTTGTATCCTAGGAAGTCTGCAACTGTGTCTAGTTGAATCTTGTTTATGGGAATGTTGTGCACCGTACGTATAAACATGAGCCTACACGATATCTACGATGAATACCCTTATTTCTTATCTATATTAGCAATACAGCTGAGTCATAAGTATTCACTTCTAATCCTTATCTTGTTTATGTTTATAGCAATGCCTACCACGAGATGTCAAGCACTTGTTCAAGGACTAAACGACGAAGTAGGAGAAGGTACCAGCCAGGTGCTACCAGCCCCGATGGGTCAACATGGACCCCACGAAGAGGTTGGAACTCAGGTTTCAGGGACAACACCACAACCCCCGGAACAACATAGAGAAACTAATGTACCCCCTATTCCTCCCCCATTTATTCCTGGGCAAGATTTAGGTATGAGAAGTACAGGACAACTGTTGACTCAATTAGTGGCCTCTCAGGCCTAACGTCAGGCCCCTGCCACCTCAAATGGAGAAGTCAGCACGAAAGTTTGGGATTTCATAAATTTGACCCTAGTATTTATAGGAACATATCCCAATGAAGATCCCCCAGAATTTCTAGACCAAATACAGTGGACCTTACGAGTTATGCATGCCACTGCCATAGATTCCGTGGAGCTTGCCTCATACAGATTGTAGGATGTTGCAGTGACTTGGTATGAAATGTAGGAACGATCTAGGGGACCCCTTACCCCACCCATAAGATGGAAGGGATTTTCTGAAAACTTTCTAAAGCAGTATTTACCTATTGAGATCTGCCGAGCTTAGCAAGATAGATTCTTATGGTTGGGGCGGTGTAACATGAGTGTTTGGGAGTGGAGTATGCAATTTAACTCCTTGGCAAGGTATGATCCTTTTATTGTGGGTGGTCTTGGACAACATTTGATCAATTAATGTACTACTGCTTCTTTGAGTCGAATATGGACATTTCTCGTATACAAGCCTATGCGCAGAGCTTGGAGGATCAAAAAAGGAAACAGCGAGCTGCTCGAGAGCTTGATCGAGGCCAATTTAAAAGATCCCAATCTAAAGGCTATATAGGAGAGTCACGAGGTGAGTTTAGACCACCTGTTTCACCAGCATCCATCTCATCCGAAGGCTAGTGGAACGTCACTGTTCTAGGGTCAGCCCCGTGAACAAATCACCTACTCCGATCACGGTTAGAATCCCCAAAGGATAGAGCTCACAATATAGTAGAGACCCAAGTAATATGAGTCCTCTGGTACCGCATTGTGGCCGATGTAATAGGAATCATTTTGGGCATTGAAGTCAGTGTTCAGACTTGTGCTATTCTTATAGGCAGTCCGGTCATATCATGCGCTTTTGCTTAATAAGAAATGTGGGTGGTGTAATACCTCTATGGGATCTGTAGTAGTTTCTTCATCGACAACACATCAACGTGAACAAAGTATGCAACTGCCGACGGGAAGGGGTAGAGGTAGAACTGGAATGTCTGGCCTTGGTTGGCAACAGCAGAATCGCATATATGCTTTATCAGGTCGTCAGAATTTAGAGTCATCACCAGACGTGGTCACAAGTATATTATCTGTATTCTCCCTTAATATGTATGCTCTGATAGATCCAGGTTCTACTTTGTCGTATATTTCCCCATTAGTTGCTAGTAAATGTGGTAAGGAACCTAAATTGTTACGTCTACCATTTGAGGTGTCCACGCCCGTGGGCGAGTCCGTGATAGTTAGGTGAGTATATCGAGGTTATGATGTGATGCTTTACAATTGCCATACCATGTCTGCTCTGAATGAGTTATAAATGGTGGAATTTGTTGTAATTATGGGCATGGATTGGTTAGCCTCTTGTTATGCCACATTGGATTCTTGGAAGAAAGTTGTTCGCTTTAATGTTTCAGGAGAACCTGTTCTTGAATAGAAGGGCGATGTTGCATCACCAAAAGGAATGTTTATTTCTTACCTTAAGGTTTGAAAGATGATCATGAAACGATGTTTCTACCATTTGGTGCGAGTGTAAGATACGGAGGCAAAGCCTCCTACCCTCCAGTCGGTTTTGATAGCCAATGAATTTTCCGATGTGTTCCCTGACGAGCTCCCAGGTATTTCCTAGAGCGAGATTGAGTTTGCTATCCACGTGCCACCCGATACGCAATCAATATCAATTCCCCCCTACAGGATGGCTCCTGCCGAGTTGAAGGAATTGAAACACTAGCTAAAGGACCTTCTCGATAAGGGCTTTATTCGACCCAGTACTTCCCTGTCGGGAGCCCCAGTGCTATTTGTTCGCAAGAAAGATGGATCATTAAGGATATGTATTGATTACCGACAACAGAATAAGGTAACCATCAAGAACAAGTATTTGCTTCCAAGGATCGATGACTTGTTTGATCAGTTGCATGGTGCTAAGTGTTTTTTGAAGATCAATCTCACATTTGGGTATCATCTGGTAAGAATAAAAAAAGAAGACGTTTCGAAGACAGTCTTTCGAACCTGATGTGGCTATTATGAGTTTGTTGTCATGTCCTTTGGTCTAACCAATGCACCAGTGGACTTCATGGATCTGATGAATCGAGTTTCAAGCCGTATTTGGATATTTTTGTGATCGTGGTCATAGATGATATCCTGTTTTATTCTCGATCAGAGGCATAGCACACAAAGCATTTACGAATGCATTTACACACACTCCGAGAGAAGAAGTTGTATGCCATGTTTTCTAAGTGGGAGTTCTGGTTGAACTCAGTGGCTTTCATCAGGCATATTATATCAGGTGAGGGTATCAAAGTTGATAGTCAAAAGATTGATACGGTTAAAAATTAGCCAAGGCCCACAACTCTTATCGTAGTACACATCTTCTTAGGCCTAGCCGGTTACTACTGAAGGTTTGTGGAGAATTTTTCATCTATAGCTGCTCTGTTAACAAAATCAACGCATAAGGCAGCAAAATAATGGTGGACGTTGTTTGTGAGAAGAGCTTGCAAGAGATAACAGATAGATTAACCTCATCACCAGTCCTAATGCTTCTTGAAGGACCCTAGGGGTACGTTGTATATTGTGATACCTCTAGGGTGGGATTGGGCAGTGTTCTAATGCAACACGGGAAAATTGTCACTTATGCTTCAAGGCAACTAAGCAAATACGAGCAAAATTACCCAGCTCACGACTTGGAGCTAGCATCTGTTATATTTTACTTGTAGATATGGCATCACTACCTGTATGGAGTTCATGTTGACATATTCACCGATCACAAGAGTTTGTAGTATATATTCAAGAAAAAAGAACTAAACTGAGGCAGGGGAGATGGCTTGAGTTGTTAAAAGATTACAATGTTGATATTTTGTACCCCTAGAAAAGCAAACGTTGTTGCTGATGCATTAAGTCGGAAATCCATGGACAGTCTACAACATGTGGAAAAGCATAAGTTGGAAATGACTAAATACTGGTTGGCTAATTTAAGTGTACGATTGCTTGATAGCGGTAGCGAAGGAGCCACAGTTCAAAATATTGTTGAATCCTCGCTAGTAGCCGATGTGAAAGCACGACAATTTGTTGATCCGGCCTTGGTGAATATAAGAGAAAGCATTCCCCTTCTAAAGAAGAGAGTGTTCGAGCTATCCGAGGATAGAGTCCTTAGATACAAGGACCGACTGTGTCTGCCCCATGTCACAAGACTCCGAGCGTAGATCATGGCAAAGATTCATTAGTCCTTGTATTCTCTTCATCTGATGTCAACCAAGATGTACCACGATCTTCGACAGCTATACTGGTGGAACGGCATGAAGAGGAACATTGCTGAATACGTCGCTCGGTGTCCAAATTGTCAGCAAGTCAAGGTTGAACATCATAAATCGGGAGGATTGCTGAAGAATATGGAAATTTCGACTTGGAAATGGGAGGTTGTCAACATGGATTTCGTTACCGGATTACAATGATCACATCGAAGGTTGATTCCATATGGGTTATTCTGGTGGTCATCTTAGATCTTCAAATACGCAAGCTGCAAACTATAGAGGTAGCTTTTGTTAAGGTACTTTGGAGGAACGAGAGTAAGGAAGAAATAACATGGGAAGCTGAAGAAGATATGAATCTAGTACCCACATTTATTTCATAGTACGGAAAGGAACAAGGAGGTCATTTCATAGTATGGAAAGCAACAAGGAGGCCACCATGATGAGCCGCGATTTAACATTCGAGGATGAATATTCCGAATGGGGGAAGATGTAACACTCCCACACCTAAATTAATCTTGGTATGTGTGGACTCTAGTGTGGCCAATTAGCCAGCAAGGCGTTTGAGGGCAGAAGGTGGCAACACATTCCATTAGACTTGCGCCAGCTGTCACCGAGTGCTACAATCGGGGGGGAGGGGGGGGTGACCCATTTTAAATATGGAGCGGCGGAATTTCCAATGCATGGTATACATATATAAAGGAAGTAAGGCTCATTCTCTTTCATTCGAGGAGTACCACTCACAATATTCACCAAAAACGGTCTCACATCTCCTTTGAAGTTTCAAAATAGCCTAACCTGAATAAGAAGACGGTTCTATTAGGATTTAGCTTGAAGAAAACGTGAAATCGTTGTTGTAACATCTATCACCTAGGGGCATTGAATCTGAGGATTCATTAAAGGCAAAGTTAACCATCATAGAAGTGTAGTTAGATCTTCAACAAGGCATGTAGGGCAACCTTCTTTCTTGTCATGCATTAGTGTAAGTCTTTCCTTCCTTCTAAATGAATCTTGCACTGTAAGGTTTAGCAGTTCTAAGCCCCTTTGAATGATGTTGTTCTGTCCTTGTACATTATTGTTGATAGCATTTCTTGTAAAGTGTAAAATGTTCCAATTAGTATTCTGAGGTCGGAGTAATTGATTCATTGCGAGTTTAAAGTTAATATCCCTTGAAATTGACATTACACTATGCTTATATATATGTATCTATTTTACTTTACCAAGTCGCGCTATAGTTGGCGGGGTACGACACCTATTGTGCAACCACTTATCAGTTAGGTATGATGAAGCAAGATATGCAACATTATCAAGCCCTTGTGTGACCGGATACATGATGTGTGATGTGAGGTTATCGAGCCCTCCTGTTACTTCCTTAATTTTTCTATGCCACATAGCAAAATTTGAATATCAGCAGTCGATCAATCAGGCAAGTACCGCAATACCAATGAAGCATTCGTAAGTCAAAACTCAGTGCGCTTTTCTGAGATGTGCACCCTCTCCGGGAAATACCAAGTAGTTATAGAATTCATCTTAACATCGGAAACCATCCATGCTGACTAAGAATTTATAATCTTCCCGTCAAAACCGACCCGCGACCTTGTAACGCAAATCTCAATCCCACGCACCACACCGCAGCTATCATGCCATCATATGAAAAGTATGGGAATCTCATAATCAATCTTGAGTCACAAGTAGAATACATATCCAACAGTCAGAAACCATTCGTTTGATCCCATCCAGTAGAAAATCACAATACTCAACATGCTCCTCACGCCGGTAGGAAACATTCATCTCAAACCGTGGTAGAAACCATCAAGAACACTTTGAAGTCCGTTTGAATATAACCAAGCCATCGGAACTGGATCTCTCTAACGCCACCAAGCCATGAAAATCACTAAAAACTCAAGAGTATTGCCACAAATCACCCCTAGGGACTCACCACATCATAAGAACCCAAAAGGACCGACCGTACCATTACCATATTGATCGAATCTACTGTGAAGTTGTCCTACTTCTCCTAGTTTCTTCTGAATTTCCTTCAAGTTGATACTTCTCCTTGCCAAAACACCATGATCCTCACCCAAACTCACCACAAGAGGTCCTAGCATAAACCACACGCGCAAAAAGCATAAGCCATTATATTCCCTCTTAAGCACCCTAAAAGTACCACAACTGAGATACCCACTCTGAAGAGACCTTCTGTTAATCTAAAGTCATTTCCTTCACCTTCCTGATACAGAAATGTAAAATCCATAATGATATAGAAATACCGCGAACCTCGACGCCATCCAATGTAAATCTCATATACTAGCCATATACAAATTCAAAAATTTCTCAATTGCTACATATAAATTGTGAACCTATTAGATCCTTCCTGAGGGTCATCCACTTAGCTCAAACCTCAATAGCACCGTCCAAACGGGCCGAACGACGTGTGGCCCATTAGCACATCAATACCCAAAGAAGTATCCCCACCTTTAAAGAAACAAGTGAACCCCTACTCCATGCACACTACATCCGTCACGAATAACAAACTCAAAACATTTGACGTGTCCATATACCCGTAAAGTATAATACATCATGCATCTAGAAGTTTCCTTGCATAAGTCATCCTCAAAACCAGACTTTGCAAGTCGTAACCGATCTACAAGTATGCCTCAGGCCTAAACCAATACAACACATAACTATGCAATCAAATCATTGATAGTAGACTCCCCCACTTGGCTCGAAGCCATAGAACGAAACACTCGATAACTCATAATGCCCCTACTCTATCACTGACATGATCCCACACCGAAATTCAACACAATCCTTCATAAGCTCTTGTAACACAAACCCTCTAATACCTCAAAACATCTGCAAACCTCGTATTCATCCTTGTGACGTCAGGTCAACTATTACAACCGATCCAAACTCAGATCTCACAAATATAACCAACTGGTAGAAAAGGACGCCTCCACACAACATCATACGGATAACATATCCGTACATTACCTCGCAGGTTATAACCCACCTGCTTAGCCTCAAACTGACATATCTTTATACCCTTTCGCAGCCAAAACTACTACGCCATCACTTAAATCTTCCTAAGTCTGAACTCGTCAACGAAACATAAGAATCTACTTCACCCCACGATGAACCACGTGAAACTTCCCTCAACACGCTCATAACTCGAGACTAACGTCACATCAAGACAGAAATCTAGCACCCAATAGTCCTTTCTACATCTCAAGCAAACTCCTCTTGTCACATTCAACCCATCTGAACGCATCCCGCAGTCACATCACACTCATCATATAGCCATCCAACCACTCATCGATCCACAAATTCCACTAATAAGGACACTACCAAACTTATAAGTCCAAAGCACATGCTCACACAACCGAAATCCCCGTGCTCAAGCTAAAGTCAAAACCCGGTCTCAAGTCCTCCAGAATGGCTTATCATCAGTAGACCGAAATCATATCTCGCACCTCATCCATGGGATCACAAATCATCGATGTACAGCTGATACCGAGCGCTCACATGGGCATACGACTGCGTGAAAGGAATTCAAAGAGTTATGCTTCAAGCTAAATCGATGTCGCACAACAGGGAAAGAGAGATGGGAAATTTATCCTAAATTCCCTGTAACCTCTTGAAGATAGGTATGGACGTCATCATGCCAATCCATAAGACTCTACTAGAAACTTGCTCATGACTGGTAGAACCTATGAACTAGAGCTCTGATACTAACTTGTCACGACCCAAAATCCAACTAGTCATGATGGCACCTAACCCAACCTGTCAGGTAAGCCAATTAACAACTATCCAATTTAATGAGATTTATTAAGAAAAGAAATGATAATACAACTGCTTTTATACAAGAATTTTCCAAGGATTGGTAATACAAATCATGAGCTTCTAAGAGTTAGATTTTTACTAAAACTAAACCGAAATAAGAACAACATCCGTTTGAAATGTAAATGAACAGAATTTTGAATCTAATGATACCAAGGACAAGTGATAGCCATAACTGGAACGCAGATACATCTTCAAATCCAGCTCCAACTGTACACAGCAACATCAGCATCCAACATCTGCACGCAAGGTGCAGAAATGTAGTATGAGTACAACCACCCCATGAACTCATTAAGTAACAAACCTAACCTTAGGTTGAAAGTAGTGACAAGCTGGGACAAGGGTCAAAGTCCAACTCTAATAACCAGCAACAGTTCATAACAGTATAATAAAAGGGTACATGAAAATAACTCAGAGCTAAGATTCCCAACTTGTTCACAGTTACGGAAAAATAGACATGCTTTTCAAGCGTAACAGTAATCCCAAATCTTTCATCGAAACCCCCAAAAGCATTTGAGTAAGTTTAAAAACTGTGATTTCTCCAAAAACCTATCAACAATAAAAAAGATGTTTCATGTTTAGATAGCATGAGGAAAATATATCTATATGCCTACATGTCAATATACAGGTGAAATCATGAAAGTCACCAAAATCGTGTAGCAGAAGAGAATGCATCTCTATGCATGCATCTCAAGTACGCATGTCAAAAATGTATCTCAGTGATGAACTCATGTACTCACACTCTTTGAATACTCAATCTCACTGTCTCGCATTCTCTCTCGACATGCTTAATACTCAGCACACTCAGTCATTCAGCATTGTACAATACCTACTGCAACGTGCAGCCCGATACACATATAGCCATAAGGCCTATTGCAGCGTGCCACCTGATCCACATATATATAGTCATAAGGCTTGTTGTAGTGTGCAACCTGATCCACATATATATATATAGCCATAAGGCTTGTTGCAGTGTGCAACCCGATCCACATATATATATTTATATATAGCCATAAGGCTTGTTGCAGTGTGCAAGCCGATCCATATATATAGCCATAAGGCTTGTTGCGGCGTGCAACCCGGTCCACATATAGATGCCCATAAGGCTTGTTGCGGCGTGCAACCCGATCCCCACACACACACACGCAATATATATATATATATATATATATATATATATATATATATATATATGTATGTATGTATGTATGTATGTATATATATATCACTCACAGCACGGCAGTCAGGCCCCAACTCAGTCACCAATCTCTCCAGTCTCTCGGGCTCACAATGCTCATACCAAGCAGCCCTAGTCAATGATACGAGATGTGACAATATACAATAAGAGAGACTAAGATATGATATGAAATGATGAATGAGTACATAACTGCAATCAAGCAAATAACTCAACATCGAAGAACGACCACTATGGATCCTAATAGTGCCAGCATATAGCCTAAACATGATTTCTAGCATAAATTACAGCTCAAATGCTCTAACACATAGTGTATAGTAAAAATGTTCAGATAAAATGCCTACACAGTTCCATGGAATCAACTAAATCATAATTCACATGATGCACGCCCACACGCCCATCACCTAGCATGTGCGTCACCTTAACATCAATCGCATAACACGTATTTTGGGGTTTCATACCCTCAGCACCAAGTTTAAAAGTGTTAATTGCGACGAACAAGCCAAATCATATACTGAGCAAGCCAAACGATTCTCCAAAATGCCATCTCGCGCGTACTGACCTCTGGACGACTCAAAACTAGCCAAAAGCAACTCTGATGCATCAAATGAAGCCCAAGGAAACAATTCCAAATGATAAAGGTCAAATATTTAATCAAAAGCCCAAAGTCAACCAAAAATTCAAACCCAAGCCCGCACCTCGGAACCCGATAAAACTTACAAAATTCGACAGCCCATTCAATTACGAGTCCAATCGTGCTAGTATCACTCAAATCCGACTCTGAATCGATGTTCAAAACTCAGAATTCACTTTACGAAATTTTAGGCAAAAACCCCAAGTTTCCCTTTTGAAATCATCAACCAATTGCTAAAAATGAAGATCGATTCGCGAAATATAATCAGAAATGACTGTAGAACACTTACCCCAATCAACATGATGAAAATTGCTTCAAAACTCGCCTCAATCCGAGCCCCAAATCTCAAAATATGATAAAAAGAACCAAAAACCTCGATTATATAGCTTCTACCTAGCAAATCCTGCATATGCGGTCACATTGTCGCATCTGCGACCTCTGCTTCTACGAAACAATTTTTCTTCTACAAAGCCTCTCTGAAGACCAGCCTTCCGCATCTGCGTGACTTTCCATGCTTCTGCGCACACGTAGGTGCGGTTCAAAATCTGGCTTCTGTGCTCACTCTCGCTTTTGCGCCCATGGACATCGCTTCTACACGACCGCAGATGCGCCACAAGCTCCGCATCTGTGATGACTCTCAAACTCAGCTCGTTTTTCAAGTGCGATCACCTCTCTGCTTCTGCGACCACCGCACCTACGCAAAATCAACTGCAGGTGCGCGACATCAGTACCAGCAGCTACCAGCCACAACATAAGAATGAAAAATGGTCCGAGACACGTTCGTAACTCACTCGGACCACTCAGGACCTTCCAAATATACCAACAAGTCCCATAATATAACACAGACCTAGTCGAGGCCTCAAATCACACATAACAACATCAAAACAATGAATCACTCCTCAATTTGAACTTAAATGAACTTCGAACTTTCAAATTCCAAAACTTGCACCAAAATATATCAAATCAACTCGGAATGAACTCAAATTTTTCACACAAGTCCCAAATGAAATAACGAAGCTATTCCAATTCCTGGAACCACCATCTTAATCCGATAACATCAAAGTCAACTCCAGGTCAAACTTATGAACTTTCCAAACCTTCAAATTTTTAACTTTCACCAATTAGTGCCAAATCCTTCTAGAAGTATCCAAATGCAAATCCCGGCATATGCCCGAGTCCAAATCACCGTCCAATCCTAACGGAACCATCAAAACTCCGTTTTGGGGTCAAATTCAAAAAAGTCAAATTTGGTCAATTATTCCAACTTAACGCTTCAACAATGAAATTCATTCTTCCAAACAAGTTTTGGAACACCTGAAAACCAACACCGACAATTCATACAAGTCATAATACATCATATGGAGCTACTCGTGCCCCCAAACTACCAAGCGAAGTGCAATTGCTAAAAATGACCGGTCAGGTTGTTATAGTTATTGTGATTGCTTGGCGAGGAAAAGTGAAAAGCACGAAGGATATTGTCGTACCTTATTTGCATATTGATATCATTGCTTGAGTGAAGTGAGGATAAATCATGAAGGGTGATGCCGTGCAACTGCTTTCTTATGATTATCATGTGAGGATAGGAGTAAAAGCACGAAGGGTGATGTCGTGCACTTGATTTTATATTGTTTTCCATGTGAGGATGAGAGTAAAAGCACGAAGGTTGATGTCGTGAACTTGCTTTACTATCATTATCATGTGAGGATGAGAGTAATAGCACGAAGGGTGATGTTGTGCATATGTATTTGGTTCCATTGCAATTTATCTTGATACCTGGAATATGAACTTTTTTTTTTTTAGCAAATACCTCTAGGCTGATTGCCTAGCGGTTACATATATATATATTACAAATAATTCAAAGTTTACAAACTGTCTAGAAAATTAAGAAACTGCTAATAACTATAGTTGTACTACTATAGCAAAACTATTTATTACAAAATGTCGCGAAACCAACATTTCAATTGTAAAGGCTTGTGTATTCATCCTGCAAGTGCAAAACATAAGTGTAGCACTTCTAATGCTCTCACCAAGCGCCAAGTTTTGCGTTCCAAAGGATTTGTCAGCATGAATATCCAGATTCCTTTACTTTGCGTTGTTGGTTTTTGGTTGTTGTAATGGTTGTTGTAATGGTTGATCATGTACCTTCTGTCGATTGGTAGAATCAGAGATGAAGTTGGTACAATGTCCTACAAGTTAACCTCCATGTTAGTTAAATATGATCCCTGTTGCTGAGGTTTGAATCCAGTGACTGTTTTTCAGTTGCAGTAGAAGCTGCATTGTCGAAGCTTAGAAGTAGTTGATTTGTTGGTGTTGTAGTATCACAATTTCCTATAGTGCAGTCTTCATATAGCATTAGTACACTTCCAGAATGAGCATTTGCACATGCTAATACCACTGGGGAGTGTTCTAATACTATATGAAAATGTCTGCCTATAGGCCACTTTCCAGAATTATTCCAGATGCTTTCTTTTTGTACTGATGAAGTTCGATTCCAGTTACTTCGAGGGATATTTTCCAGTGTTACCATCGAGAATTTGGCATCAATTTGTGATAGATCAAATTCTATCTCAGTAGCAATCATCGCCCATTTCAATTGTACTTCAGTCAATTTCCATTGACCTTCAGTTGCAGTAGGAACTGCTTTGTCGAAGCTTAGACAAGTAGGAGCTGCATTGTCAAAACTTAGTGACAGTTGATCTAGCACAGTTGTAGTACCACAGTTTCCTGCAAAAGAAAACACCTTGTTAGTGAAAAAATCCGCGACAGTGTTGCCCTTCCTCATTGCCATGTTGCTTCTGTTGGGAGCTTCCCAAATGATCAGCATAGTCGAAACACTCAGTTTTTCAGCATTCAAACTAATGTTTTTCAATGTGTTTGAGTTCTGATTTTTTGTAATGCTCGACAGAGTCGAGTGCTGCTCACAAAAGATACTCGACAGTAGCCTTCTCAACCTCGAATCTGTAGGATGTCTTCCAATTTTTGCCTTCGAATCTGGAATATGAACTTGACTTGGTGGTTTCGTTATTTAATTTGGAAAGAGGTTAAGTGGTGATTCTTTACTTATTGTTTTCATTTATTGTCCAATTTATATGTCTATATCCTGTTAATATATTTTAATTCCTTATCTATTATTTTTGCTACTTCTCGATATATAACTGCACAGGTTTATAGTAGGTGCCTTGTCTTAGTCTTGTCACTACTTTGCTGGGAAGGCTCGATACTTACTGAGTATATTGGGTCGATTGTACTCATACTATACTTCTGCACTTTTTGTGCAGATCGGGATATTGGAACCAGCGGAATCTCGAGAGGCACTTAGCAGATACCTGCAGTAATTCAAGGTAGAGCTGCATTCCGTTCGCAGGCCTTAGAGTAACTTTCCTAACTCCGATGTGTTGTTTCCATTTTGTTTCAGACAATGCTGCATTTCCTTTTAAAATATTGTATTTAGTATAATCTAGAAGCTCATGTACTTGTGGCTCCACATTATGGGATATTTGTGTTAGTTCTTGGTTTCATACTTATTATGTTTATATCAGAATTGCCTTTACGTTATGTTATTAATCTATTATCAGTATTTTATAGCGATTATCCCTATTTATCTGTTGTGTGTTGGCTTGCCTAGCAAGCATTGTTAGGCGCCATCACGACCTCGATTGGTTGGAATTCCTTGACAGCAGGAATTGTATTCTTATATTTACTTGGAATATTTTTCTATACATACTATAATACAAACTTATTTGCTCGCTTTATTTGAAGTGAGCTATTTACATTACCTAATTGGGTTTTATCTATAAATTGTATATATTTCTGGTAAACACTTACATGCACCTGATGTTTACAGCAAACCAAGCAAGTTAACCATGATATTCACAATTTAAAGTGCGGATGCATACCACTTAACCATAGTTAAGTACAAAATAGATTATATACATGGCATATGTCATGCATTTATTAGTTTGGTGTATGTGCGAAAAATATTTTATATATATCCCTCTTATAAGGCTCCCGGATCATGATTGGAATCTTCAATTAAGCGATTTCGTTACACCTTTTCTTTTTTTCCTTTTTCTCTCCTTTCCTCCCTCCATCTTTTTCAATCATCATCTCTCCTTCTTCTTCTATTGTTATCTCTCCTTTATATACAACATAATTTCGACTTAAACAGGAATTGTTACGACCCCAATTTCCCTCCGTATGGTGTCGTAATGGCACCTAGTCTCTAAGACTAGGTAAGCCTAACAAACATGCGGAATAATTGAAATGATAATTTAAATCTCAAAAATATCAACAACTATATGAAATAAAATCTGCAACTCAACATATACATCTCCCAAAACCCGCTGAAAATATAAGTCACAAGATCTAGATACAGTACTGAACGCAAATATACATCATTGTCTATAAAGATGTAAAGAAATAAGAAAAGAACATAGTAGAAGGGGACCCCGAGGCCTGCGGACACGGGCAGGTGTACCTTGAAGTCTCCAAAGCAAGCAACTCAATGCGCTAATACAGAGGCTGACATGATGTACCTGGATTCGCACAAAACATGTGCAGAAGCGTAGTATGAGTACACCACAACGGTACCCAATAAGTGCTAAGCCTAACTTTGGTAGAGTAGTGACGAGGTCAGGTTGAGGCCCTACTGGAGATGATAAGAAGCAAGCCAGAAAATATAATGATATACTGAAATAACAGGGAAGGGAAGCAATAAAGAAACTACAAAAAGTAACAACACGGAAATCAATGAAGCTAATAAAATCACGAAATGAAAACAAGGATTTTATATGTTATGGAAACAACACCCAAACAATATAGCAAATAGAGAAGATCAACTGAGGCACTCCGGAGGTGCCGCCTCGTAGTCCCAAATCATAAAAATAAACCACAGTCTTCCCTTATAACACCGCGGGAGCTTTTAAATTTAGTTTTGAAAATCATTTTTTAGGAAATAGCACCCCACATTTTAGCCCACCTTATCATAGCGCATGGCTTCTAGTAGTTCCCCTACTAGCCACGCGTATCAGGCCCACCTTATCTCACCGCATGCGTTTCAACACCAAGACTTTGTACCACCGCATGCGTGTCAATAATCACAACGGCACAGCAGAAACCTCATGCATACAACCAAATGATCACCTCAACCATAACCCAGAAGCCAAAATGTAACAACTAAATAAAATGACACTTCACAACTTACACCTTGCTTCAATAGAGACCACGGCCTTTGCAACTCAACACCAAACTCCACAACAAGATATTTCAAGGATAGCAAATTTCAAGTAAAGAATTTCCACAGTTAAATAATGAATACGAAATTAAGAAAGCAAGTAATTTAACTAAACATGCAGTACAAGTTGCAAATAGAGATAAGACAAGTAGACATGTGAAATTAGGCTAAACATGGTGACTATAACATGCTAAAGTGACTCAATTAAGGCATGAAAAAAGAAATTACATAGCTAAAAACGGAATCTCAACATTTAGCCCGTGTATGCACTCGTCACCTTGCGTACACGGCCTTCACATATCAAAAATTATCACAACAGTACAAAATTCTAAGGAGAATTTCCCCCACACTAGGTTAGACAAGTCACTTACCTCAAACCATGCTAAATCAATCAACTAGAAGGCCTTTCCCTCGATTTGCCGACTCCGAACGGCTCAAATCTAGCCGAAACAATTACATGCTATAACTATAACTATAGGAAACTTATTTAAATAATTAAATCATGATCTTAGCAAGGAATTGGAAAATTGCCCCAAAAAGTCACCCCGTGCCCGCATTTCGGAACTCGACAAAAATTATAAAATCCAAACAACCATTCAATATTGAGTCCAATAGTAAAGTAATTACTCAAATCCTACCTCAATTCGCCTTTCAAAACTCAAAAATTTAGTCTAAGAAGTTCTACACTTTTTCCCCAATTTTTCCACCCCAAATCTCTAATACATGATGAAATCAATGATAGATTAGTGGAATTTAATCAAAAACGAGTCAAAAACTCTTACCCCAACAATCCCTCTGAAAAGTCCTCCAAAATTCGCCTTAAACCGAGCTCTCAAAGTCCAAACTGTGAAATAAGAAAATAAACCACCGTTTTGAAATTTAAGTTCTGCCCAGGTATAAATCCTTCTTCGCGATTGCGGGAATAGCTTCGCGATCGTGAATCACAAAATCACAGGCTACCAAATAAACATTACCTGATCACGGAAGACCACACACGAACGCAAAACACTGCCTCATCAAGCTACGGGATCGCGGAACACACCACGCGACCGCGTTGAACAAACGCGCGTGAACCTGCAGCCCCCAAATCCTTCTACGCGATCGCGTCTGCCTTCACGCATTCGCGATTCACCGAAACCTAGCCTTCCGCAATCGCAGGCCTCTTCAAGCCATCTCATAGAACAAATTCACCCCAATGCCAAATTACCCTTCGCGATCGCGTTAGTCCAATCGGGATCGCATAGAAGAACACCAGGAGCACCATATTCAGCAACTCCTCAATGATCTGAAATGCGCTGAACATTGCCCGAATTATACCTGAGGCCCTTGGGACCTCAACCAAACATACCAACAAGTCTTAAAACACGATTTAAACTTAGTCGAGGCCTTAAATCACGTTCAAGAACATCAAAAACATGAATCACACCCCAATTCAAGCCTAAGGAACTTATAAACTTTTAACTTCTACATTCAATGTCGAACCCTATCAAATCAAATTTGATTGACTTCAAATTTTGCACACAAGTCATAATTGACATTACAGACCTATTCCAGCTTTCGGAATTCAAGTCCGACCCCGATATCAAAAATTCCACTCCCAATTAAACTTCCCAAAATCATCCAACTTTCCAACTTTTGCCAATTAATGCTGAAATGACCTGCGGACCTCCAATCAACATCCGGACACGCTCCTGAGACTAAAATCACCCTACGGAGCTATTGAAACCGTCAGAACTCCATTCCGGAGTCATCTTCACACAAGTCCAACTACAGTCGACTTCTAAGACATAAACTTCCAATTTGGAGACTATGTGTCCCATTTCACTCCGAAACAAAAACCAAACATCCCGGCGAGTCACGTTACCACAATATAACACAGAGAAGGCAATTAATATAGGATCGGGGCTAATACACTCAAAACGACCGGCCAGGTCATTACATCCTTCCCCTCTTAAAAGAAACATTTGTCCTCGAACGAGTATTGAGACATACCTGAAGTGGTGAAAAGATAAGGATAACGGCTACGCATATCATGCTCGGTCTCCCAAGTCGCCTCCTCAATTGGCTGATCCCTCCATTGAACCGTCACTGATGCAATTGTTTCGACCTCAACTTTCGGACCTGCTTGTCCAAAATGGCCGGCTCCAAAATATAAGACAAATCCTTGTCCAACTGGACTGAGCTGAAATCTAACACATGAGAGGGATCGTCGTGGTACTTCTAGAACATGGAAATATGGAACACTAGATGAACTACAACTAGACTAGGTGGTAGTGCGATTCTGTAGGCCACCTCTCCAACCCTCTCAAGAATCTCAAAAGGTTCGATATACCTAGGGCTCAGCTTACCCTTCTTCCCAAACCTTATAACACCCTTCATGGGCGAAACCCGGAGCTAGACCCGCTCCCCAACCATGAATGCCACGTCGCAAACCCTCTGATCGGCATAACTCTTCTGTCCGGATTAGGCTGTACGAAGTCGATCTTGAATCAATTTAACCTTTTCTAAAGCATCCTGAACCAAGTCTGTACCCAATAGCCTAGCCTCGCCCGGCTCAAACCAACCACAAGAGACTGACGTCGTCTACCATACAAAGCCTCATACGGGGCTATCTGAATGCTCGACTGGTAACTGCTGTTGTGGGCAAACTCCGTAAGGGGAAAGAATTGATCCCAAGAACCCCTAAACTCCATCACACATAGAAGAATCATATCCTCTAATATCAGAATAGTGCGCTCGGACTGTCCGTCAGTTTGAGGGTGAAATGCTGTCCTCAACTCCACCCGCATGCCCAACCCATGCTGCACGTCCCTCCAGAACCGTGATGTAAACACCGTACCCCGGTCAGAGAGGCTAGATACTGGCATGCATGAAGCTTGAAAATATTGCGAATATAAACCTGAGCCACCAGCTCTAAAGAGTAAGTAGTCACCACTAGAATGAAATGAGCTGACTTGGTCAATCTATCCACAATCACCCAAACTGCATCGAACTTCCTCTGAGTCCGTGGGAGCCCAACAAGAAAATCCATAGTGACCGCTCCCTTGTAGGATCTCTAACCCCTAAAGCAATCCACCTGGCTATTGATGCTCGTATTTCACCTGCTGACAGTTTAGGCACCGAGCTACTTATTCCACTATGTCCTTCTTCATTCTGCTCCACCAGTAATGTTGCCTCAAGTCCTGATACATCTTCATGGCACCTGGATTAATGAAGTACCGTGAACTGTGAGCCTCCTGGAGAATCAACTCACACAAACCATCTACATTGGTCACATATAGACTGCCCTGCATCCGCAATCCTCCGTCATCTTTGATACTGACCTCCTTGGCATCTCCGTGTTGAACTGTGTCATTGAGGACAAGCAGATGGGGGTCATCATACTGACGCTCTTTGATACGATCATAGAGAGAAGACCAAGAAACCACACAAGACAAAACTCGGCTCGGCTCAGAAACATCCAATCTAACAAACTGGTTGGCCAAGGCCTAAATAACCAAGGCTAATGGCCTCTCTACTACCGGTAGATATGCTAAGCTGCCCAAACTCTCTGCCTTGCGACTTATGACATCAACCACCACATTAGCTTTCCCGGGATGATTTGCAATGGTGATATCATAGTCCTTAAGCAACTCTAACCACTTCCGCTGCCGCAAGTTAAGATCCTTCTGTTTGAACAGATGTTATAGACTTCGCTAGTCAGTTTGACCTCACAAGGGACACTATACAAATAGTGCCGCCAGATCTTCAAGTCATGAACAATAGCTACTAGCTCGAGGTCGTGGACATGATAGTTCTTCTCATGCACCTTTAGCTATCTAGACGCGTAGGCAATCACCCTATCGTCCTGCATTAACACACTGTCAAGACCAATACACGACACATCATAGTACACAGTATAAGACCCGAACCCAAAGGCAACACCAACATTGGGTTGTGGTCAAAGCTATCTTGAGCTATAGAAAGCTCTCCTCATACTTCTTGGTCCACCTGAACAGAGCACCCTTTTAGGTCAGTCTGGTCATAGGTGCCGTCATAGACGAGAAATGCTCTACAAATCGACGGTAATACACCGCCAAACCAAGAAAACTCTAGATCTTCGTAGCTGAAGATGGTTTGGGCTAACTATGCACTGCTATAATCTTCTTCAGATCCACCTGATCCGCTCATTCAACACTACATGACCCAAAAATGCCACTAAATCAAGCCAGAATTCACACTTTAAAAATTTTGGATACGACTTCTTCTCTCAAGATCTAAAGCACAGTCCTCAGGTGCTGCTCATGATCCTCCCGGCTTTGGGAGTACACCAGAATGTCATCAATAAAACACAATGACAAATGAGTCAAGATAGGGTTGAAATACATTGTTCATCAAGTGCATGAATGTTGCTGGGGCATTGGTCAGCCTAAAAGACATCACAAGGAACTCCTAATGTCCATATCGAGTACTGAAGGCAGTCTTTAGGATATCTGGCTCCCGAATCTTCAACTGCTGATAGCCTGAATGCAAGTCAATCTTAGAGAACACTCTGGCACCCTGTAGCTGATCAATAGGTCATCAATACGTGGCAACGGATACCTCTTCTTCATTCTAACCTTATTCAAATGGTGATAATCAATACACATGCGCATAGAACTATCCTTCTTCTTTACAAACAAGATTGTAGCACCCCCAAGGTGACACACTAGGCCGAACGTAGCCCTTATAAAACAACTCTTGCAACTGCTCCTTTAACTCTTTCAACTCTGTTGGGCCATACGATAGGGTGGAACAGAAATGGACTGAGTGCCCGGTACTAAATCAATGCCAAAATCTACATCCTTGTTGGGTCGCATGCCTGGAAGATCCAATGGATATACCGCTGGATAATCCCTCACTACCGGAACTGACTCTACGGTAGGAGTATCAACACTTACATCTCTCACGAAAGTTAAATAAGCATTACACCCCTTTTCAACCATACGATGAGTCTTTAGAAATGAGATAACTCTACTAGGAACATAATCTAAATCACCTCTCCACTCTATCCGTGGTAATCCTGGCATAGCCAGCGTCACGGTCTTGGCGTGACAATCGAGAATAGCATGATAGGGAGACAATCAGTCCATGCCCAAAATAATATCAAAATCTACCATACTGAGCAACAATAGATCAGCTTTGGTCTCAAAACCACCAAGAACAACTAAACACGACCAATACACACAATCAACAATAATAGAATCTCCCACAGGTGTGGACACATAGATAGGAGAACTCAAAGATCACGGGATACACCTAAATACGGAGCAAAATAAGATGATACGCAGAAATAAGTGGAGCCTAGATCAAATAATATTGATGCATCTCTTTGACAGACCGAAAAAATACCTGTGATAAGTGAGTCTGATGCAACTGCCTCCGTCCTAGCAAGAAGAGCATAATATCTGGCCTAGCCTCCCCCTCTAAGGCGACCCTTGCTTGCCCAACCTCCACCTCTAGCTAGTTGTGCAGGTGGGGTGGCAACTGGTGCGCCAACCATGGACTAAGAAGCCTGAGGACCAGGTGGAATACGCTGAGCCTGAGTAGTCGGCACAGGTGCACCCCTCCTGAGTCTTGGGTAATCCCTCACCATATGACGAGTGTCACCACACTCAAAACATGCTCTCGGAGGACATGACTATTGTGTCTGGCTCGGGCCTAATCGGCCGGACTGACCACTGAAAGCACTACGTGCATGAAGTGCACTAGACAAGGGTGGTGCATAATAAAGAGCCTGAGGCCTAGGAGTGGCCGGAATACTGCTGGAGGCTGGAAGTGCTGAATGAACAGGGCGACTCACATAGCCCCACCATGACGAGCTACAATTGGGCACGGGTACCAATATATGTTCTAGAATCTCGAGACCTCTTAGCCTCAACATACCCTCCAATCTCTTAGCGATCCCCACTACCTACTGGTATGTGATGTCCAATTCCAACTCTCAGGCTATGCTAAATCTAATACTGGGGTTGAGCCCCTCGATAAATCGACAGACTACCTCTCTAACAGTAGTAACCAAGGCTGGTGCATGCCTAGCCAAATCACTGAACCGGACCGCATACCCCGACACGGTTATAGAACCCTAATACAACTACTCAAACTCTGTGGGCCATGCATCTCTAAGACTCTGCAGAATAAACTCCCTCAAGAACATATCCGAGAACTGAGTCCAAGTGAGTGAAGCTGCCTCATCCGAACTACCCAACTCATATACTTTCCACTACTGATAGGTCGCTCCCTTAAGCTGGAATGTAGTGAAAGCAACTCCACTAGACTCCGCAATATCCATAGTAAAGAGGATATGGTGACACTCCTCAAGAAAACCCTAGGTATCCTCTAACGCCAAGCAACTGAAAGTAGGAGGGTGGCACTTCTTGTACCTCTCGAGCCTATACCACGAAAACTGGTGCCCTAACCTCGGGCTGAACTGGGGCGACCGACTGTGCTGGTATGACCCCTAGGACCTGGTCAACCTGGACCCTCCACTCTCGGGTACAGGCGATGGGAGTCTGTGCTCCTCCCCCGACCTGAGAAGTGGTAGGAGCAAGTGGTATCAACCCTGCCTGAGCCAAAGTGCCGAACATGCTCAGAAACTGGACGAGAGTCTCCTAGAGGGCTGGTGCAGCAACAAGCGTTTCAGGTGCCTTCCCTCCAACTGGAGCTACTAGTGACTCCTCTGTAGCAGCTCGTATAGGTGCTCTGGATGCACCACGTGGACGTCCTCAGCCTCTATCCCGGCCCCGGTCCCAGCCTCTCGTGGCTCTAGCAAGGGGTGCGAGTGTCTGGTCATCTGATCCATTTGTATGTGTCCTCACCATCTGTGAGAGAATAGAAAGATAGAAATTTAGAATCCGAAGTCAAAGATTTCGCACGATAAGGAATCAAAAGAGTGAATCTTTTCCTAAAAGTTCCATAGCCTCCCGAAGATAAATATAGACGTCTTCGTATCGATCCGCGAGACTCTACTAAACCTGCATGTGACTCATAACACCTAAAAACCTACAGCTCTTATACCAACTTGTAATGACTCCAATTTTCCTCTGTAGGATGTCGTGACAGCACCTAGTCTCTAAGACTAGGTAAGCCAAACAAACATGTGGAATAACTGAAATGATAATTTAAATCTCACAAACATCAACAACTATATGAAATCAAATCAGCAATTCAACATGTACATCTCCCAAAACCCGGTGAAAAAATAAGTCACAAGCTCTAAATACAGTACTAAACACTCCTATCATCACTGTCTATAAAGATTTAAAGAAATAAGAAAAGAACAGGATAGAAGGGGACTCCTAGGCCTGCGGATGGGGCAGGTGTACCTTGAAGTCTTCAAAGCAAGAAACTCAATGTGCTAATACCGAGGCTGATAGGATGTACCTAGATTTGTAAAAATCTTGTGTAGAAGCATAGTATGAGTACAACACAACGGTACCCAGTAAGTGCCAAGCTTAACCTCCGTAGAGTAGTGACGAGTCAGGTCGAGGCCCTACTGGAGATAATAAGAAGCAAGACAGATAATATAATGATATACTGAAATAACAGGGAAGGGAAACAATTAAAAAAAAATATAGAAAGTAACAGCACGGAAATCAAGGAAACTAATACAATCACGAAAGGAAAATAAGGATTTTACAAGTTAAGAAAACAACACCTAAACAATACGGCAAATAGAGACGACCAACAGGGGCACTCTCGAGATACCTCCTCATAGTCCCAAATTATAAAAATAAATCACAGTCTTTCCTTATGTCAACTCGGAAACCTTTACATTTAGTTTTGAAAATCATTTTCCCGGAAATAGCACCTCGCGTCTTAGCACACCTAATCACACCGCATGCCTTCTAGTAGTCCCTACTAGCCATGCATATCATCGAAAAATTGCCTTGTAAAAAATCAGAAAATCATCTTGAAAAACCTTAGAGTCATCCTAGAATTTTCTTGTAGTTTTCATCCACCCTTTGTAAATCCTTTGTGATATATATTACATATGAGTTCTTGCTAAATTTCCTTCTTGTTCTTCCTTTCGAATTGATGGAAAGGCTGGTCCATGTATGAAAATAGAGTAAGTGTACTCTTTGAAAGTTAGCTTGTTGTAGTACGGTCCATGTATGAAAATAGAGTAAGTGTACTCTTTGAAAGTTAGCTTATTGTAGTGCGAAAGTTTCCCGAGTTATGAACAGCTAACGTTGGCTATAGTACAAAAGTTTTCTGAGTGTGTAGCTTGGCAAGCCGTCCCTGAATGGGTTGTTGAAGCCAGCCCCTTTTGTAGGAAAACTTTTGCGACTATAGACAAATTAACTGTTTGTGTAGCTTGGCAAGCCGTCCCTTATGGGTTGTTGAAGCCAGCCCTTTTTTGTAGGGAAATTTTCGTACCTATGATTAAGCTTGCTTTCCTCGAGTCTCTTGCTTTGTTTTTTGTACTGTGGTGTCGTTCCTACGATTAAGCTTTCTTTCACGGAGTCTCTTGCTCTGTTCCTTATACTGTGGTATCAGAGCAAGCCCACCTTATCGCACCGCATGTGTTTCAACACCCAGACCTTATACCACCGCATGCATATCAGTAATCACAACGGCACGGCAGAAACCTCGTGGAAATAGTAACAACCGCACGGCAAAAACCTTGTGCAAACAATAACAACAGCACGGCAAAAACCTCATGCACACAAACAAACAATTACCTCAACAATAACACAGAAGCCAAAACATAACAACTAAATAAAATGACACTTCACAACATATACCTTGCCTCAATAGAAACCACGGCCTTTGTAACTCAATACCAAACTCAACAGCAAGATATTTCAAGGATAGCAAACTTCAAGTAAAGAATTTCCACAGTTAAATAATAAATATGGAATTACGAAAGCCAGTAATTCAACAAAACATGTAGTAAAAGTTGCAAATAAGAGATAACACAAGTAGATATGTGAAATTAGGCTAAACATGGTGACTATAAAGTGACTCAATTAACGCATGAAAAAGAAACTATATAGCTAAAACCGAAATCTCAACATTTAGCCCATGCGCGCACTTGTCACCTTGTGTACACGGCCTTCACATATCACAAATTATCACAACAGTACCAAATCCTAAGGGGAATTTCTCCCACACAAGGTTAGGCAAGTCATATACCTCAAACCAAAGCTAAATCAATAAACTAGAAGGCCATTCCCTCGATTTTCCGAACGGCTCGAATCTAGCCAAAACAATTACATACTATAAATATAACTGTACAAAATGAATTTAAATAATGAAATCATGATCTTAGCAAAGAATTGGAAAATCGCCCCAAAAAGTCACCCTGAGCCCGTGAATTATAAAATCTGAACACCTATTAGATATCGAGTCCAACCATACAAGAATTACTCAAATCCAACCTCAATTCGCCGTTCAAAACTCAAAAATTTAGTCTAAGAACTTCTACACTATTTTCCCAATTTTTCCACCCCAAATCTTTAATTACATGATGAAATCAATGACAGATTAGTGAAATTTAATCAAAAATGAGTGAAGAACTCTTACCCCAATAATCCCTCTGAAAATCCCTCGAAAATTCGCCTTAAACCAAGCCCTCAAAGTCCAAATTGTGAAGTAAGAAAATGTCGCTCGTTTGAAATTTAAGTTATGCCCAGATATAAATCCTTCTACGCGATCGCGGGAACAACTTTGCAATCGCGAAGCACAAAATCAAAGTCAGCCAAATTAACCTATGCGATTGTGGAAGACCACACGCGACCGTAAATTAGAACTAACAGAGGCTTGTTTATCAATCAAAAAGTTAGATAGCTAGCATAATTCTAATTCTTAGGCAGAAAGTTTGTGAGGTTTTGCAAATTTTGTCAATATTAAGTAGCATAATTATCTGAGAATATGACGAATTTAATATCCAATACAAGCGGAAAATATCTAACTCTTCGCGTTTCCTTCCATCTGAATCAACTGTAGAGGAAACTTAAGTAGATTATAATGCTAGCAAAGGTTGGAGTTTTAGTGGGTCACTGTGAGAAAATATGAGATTATGGGAAAGTGTGCAACACTACAAAAAACTGGAATTACCTGCGAATTTCATCACTAATTTGTCACTATATCGCTAGTAGCTAACAGAAATTCTTGATAACTTATCGTTAGTCGTCGCTAAATAGGATTAGCAATAAAATTTTCTGTTTAACTACATATTTATCTGTCACTAATTCCTATTTGTTAGTAGTGAAAATTAAAGAAACAAGTCATAGTTCTTTAACATGATCAATAATAAAGGTGACAAATGTGCCAGTTGCTCGAACTTTTGTAACGACCCGGCCGATCGTCTCGAGAGTTGTAGCCTCGTTCCCCATTCACTGCTTATTTTATGCTTTACAATTTTTATTTGACTTACCGGGGTAGTTGGTTCGGGTCCGGCGAGGTTTCAGAATGAATTGAGACTCTTAGTCTCAATGTTAAAAGCTTAAGTTAAAAAGGTTAACCGGATATGGAATAGTGTATAGACGACTCCGGAATGGAGTTTTTGATAGCTCCATTAGATCCATTGGGTGATTTTGGACTTAGGAGTGTGTCCGGATTATGATTTGGAGGTCCGTAGAGGAATTAGGCTTAAAATGGCGAAAGTTGGAAATTTGGAAGTTTGACCGAGAGTGGACTTTGTGGATACCGGGCCCGGATTGGGGTTCCGGGAGTTGGAGTAGGTCTGTGGCGTCATTTTTTACTTGTGTGAAAACTTTGAAGTCAATCAGACGTGATTTGATAGGCTTCTGCATTGTTTGTAGAAGTTGGAATTCCTTAGTTTTCATTAGGCTTGAATTGGGTTGCGATTCATGTTTTGATATTGTTTGATGTGGTTTAAGGGATCGACTAAGTTTGCATCGTACTTTAGGACTTGTTGGTGTGCTTGGTTGAGGTCCTGGGGACCTCGAGTTGATTTCGAATAGTTAACGGATCAAAAATGAGACTTAGTGCATTGCTGAACTGGGAGCCTTCTGGTGTAATCGCACCTGCGAGGGTCTTGGCGCGGCTGGAGTGGTGCAGAAGCGACATTAGTATGGCTTTGGGTGTATCGCAGGTGCGGAAAGAGGAGCGCACCTGCGAATCCGCAGAAGCAGAATTGTGATCGCAGGTGCGGAATTTGGACTTGGCTCTAGGCACGCTGAAGAAGACGCTCGGCCGCAGGTGCGGTCATATAGGTGCGAAGCGCTGGCTGCAGAAGTGATAAGGGTTGAGTGTAAGTCCGCAGGTGCAGATCCCTAACCGCAAAAGCGGCTAAATAAACCGCAGAAGCGGAGCCACTGGCAGTGCATATTATTATTATTATTTTTTTTGGCAAAATAAAGATTTTATTAATAGAAGCAAATTACAAAAGTGGAGAGGGACATAAACCTTACCTCCAATAAAAGAGTGAATGTACACTTAGTTATCCTAATGTGATAACTAAATATACCTAGAGTGTAGTAAGTTGTTAGACCTATGGGGAAGTGATGACTGTCTATTTTATAGTGATAGACAATCGCATGTACAAAAGTAAAGTGGGATCGTTCTAGGTCAACTATACAAAAAAGTATATATATTCTTGCTTTTATTATGTGATTTGAAAAGGTGTTCCCTTGTATGTGCAAAGTTCTCAAAAGTGTAACTAAAAAGTGCAAGTTATCTTCAAATTTGCTTTGGCCTGAGTAGGAAAAGCCAAGTTGAAGATAGTAATTTGAGTCCGCCCTGTAATTGGATGAGAGTGTTGTTTGTGATGTTGAGTGGGCAGTGTTCTGAATGATGCTGTAGGTTCTGAATTTATAGCGGTGGCTTGTGTGCTGAGTCTGCTGTTGTTGACTAAGTGTCTGTATCTTGCTGTTAGGTTGTTTGATTTGCTCTCTGCTTCTGTGGTGGTTGCTATTCTCTTTTGATTCCTGCTGCTTCTTTTGGTAGCCTATTGATGGTACTTTTATGTCTTGTAGTTGCTGATGGCTTGATGTGCTGCTGTTATTTTGATGTGAGCTGTATGATTTCTAGTAGTGCCTTGCAGATGTAGCAGTCCATGATAATTGCTGCAGTTGCAATAGATTGAGCACCTTGGGCGCTAATACCACACCTTGCAACTGCAGCAATGATCTGGGCCATTTCAAGTTGTTTGTTGTGTTGTAGAGGATGCTGAATTCAGTAGCTGAGTTGGTGTTTGAGTTGTGGTTTTTCTGGATTTGACTTGCTGTTGGTGGTGTGTGAATTGGTTGTGGTCTGTGTGTTGCTGTTTTATGAATCTGTGATCTTCTATGTTTACTACTGAGTGTTGCTTTTGTTGTTTGTGTGTTGGATGGTCTTCTATGCCCTGTGGTTGCTGCTGGCCTAATGATTGCCTGTTTCTGCTCCTGTTCCAATGTGGCTGTGTGTTAGCTGGATTCTAGTGATGTATGGTGACAGGGAAGGTCCGTGATAATTGTTGTAAATGTAAGAGATTGAGCACTGAAAGTGCTAATACCACACCTTGCATTTGCAGCAATGATCTGGACCTTATCCAATTGTCTGCAGTATTGTAAAAGTTGTTGAGTTCAATGAAGGCTTGTTGTTGTTGGTGTTTGTGTGGATTTTGAGTTTGTCTTGACTGTTGCACTTGAGAGCTGAGGGTGATGTTGCTGATTTTCTTCTGTTGTTGGTAGTTGCTTTGCTGAATTGAGCATCTGTGTTCTTTTGATTTAGTGGTGTCTTGTTTGAGCTTGTCAGATTCTCAACATTGAGTTTGAGCTTTTGGTGTGGTTGGACTAAGAGATTGTGTGCGTTAGGAATGTTTCACATTGCTTCCTCAGTAATGAACTGACTCCAGGAGTGGGTCATGGTGGATATAGGACTGAGCTGTTGATGTGATTGTTGTATCTTTGTAGGAATTTCTTCTTCTGCTGCTGCTGCTGTGCTCCTACTTTGCTGCAGTTGTTGTGCTGCATTGGCATACTCCAGTTCTTCTTTCCGGTGTTTTATGGTGACAGGGAGTGTCCATCTTGCTGCTCATATGCTGTTGCTGTTGTTTAATTGAGTGATTGCTGAGTTGCTATGTTGTATACTAGCAAGTGGAATCAATGATAATTGTTGTAATTCCAATGGATTGAGCATTAGAAATGCTACTATCACACATTGTAATTGCAGCAATGATCTGGTCTCCTCTAAGCTATCTGCAGTGTTGAGAGGTATGCTGAGATTATGTGTGTGTGGTTGCTGAGATTGGTCGGAGAGGTTGGGATCTAGTATACTAATCAAAGATCAATGTAGTGATACATTGCTTCATCAGTAGTAATCTGATCCCTCACAGTAATCAGCATTTCACTGCTTGACTTCAAGGTGCTGATGGTTGAAGATGTGAGCAGGTGTTGATGGCAGCTCTTGTCAGTATTTCCTGCAAGAAAAATCATCATGTTTGATTGGATCCCCTTCTCCAGTTTCTCTTCATTTCAGATATTGTGATGATCTTTGTGGTGGCAGCCCTGGTATAACATTGTGCCTGCATCCACAAATACATTGATTATGCTAAATCCTGCATCCACTATCTTCTTGCTGATGTCCTACTTTAGTGAGTGGCTGCGTATTTGGTATGTGGCTTGTGTGGTGATGTTCCATGGTACACGATATGGCAGCAGTTGGTGTGGAGGTATCAAGCCTTTGTTGAAGTTGTTACTGGCAGTGTTGGCAACTTGTGCTCCGGTTTGTCTTTGTTGGTGCTGCATTTTCAGTGGTAACCTCAAGTTTCTCTTGCTTGCATGAATTAGTTGATGTGGTTGATCTGTGAGGTTAGTTGTTCCGGTGTTCCCTACAATAAAAGAAGAATAGTTAGTGTAGAGCCACTGCTCCATTCTTTCTTCACCATTGTTATTTTGCTTTCCCCCAGGTTTCTTTTCCTTTGGCAGTGTTACTGCCCATTGTTTCCTGCCACTCTTACTCTTAGGTATGGGCATTGACTCTTATCACTGTTGATCAATCTCCTTCTTTGTATATCCAAATCCTCAAAACAGTAGCATTCCATTAGTCCAATGTCCAGAGCATAGTTGGCCAGGTGGTCTGCCACTTTGTTGCCTTCTATGAGTGTGTGCGTAATTGTTATATTGTAGCTTGCCATCAGTTTTTTGATCTCTGAGACTGTTTCATCAATGGACCATTGCACTCTCCATTCTCCCTTTATACTTTTCGATAGTATCATTGAATCAGTGTGAAGGTCTATGAGGGTGTGGTCATTGTGAACACAGAACCTCAGGGTCTCTACCATAGCCTGTGCTTCAGCTTCTATTTTTGTGCCTTCTTGGATTTCTTTACTGCGTGCATATATGATGTCTCCCTTTTCATCTCTCAGATATGAAGCCAACGGAACTTCTTCCTGGATTACCTCGAGAGGCTCCATCCATGTTAACCTTAGTCCACCCTTGATTGGGGAATTCCCAAAGTACCTTTGTGTACTTTAGGGTGGGGGTGTATTTTTCCATCACAGTGATTATGTCTGGCCATTTGTGCGGGATTTTGTGTATGCCTGGCTTTCTGAATTTGATGAGTAGCTGAAGAGTAGAGTTGATCTGGTAGATTACTCTACTGATAGTGACTGCATCTCCATGTCTATAGCTGTTTCTTCTCTTCCACTGCGCCCATACATTCACTGAAGGTAGGGCCTGCATTATTGGTTTCAGTCGATTGACCATATCTGCAGTCCAACATTTTGTCACTGGTTGGTGCAGTGTGATTCCCTCTATGTCAATTCCTGCATAACCAAGGAAGTACCTCCACACTTTTTTGGCTGCATATGAAGTGAAGAAGAGATGTTGTATTGTTTCTTCTTGTGGTTTTGCACAGCAGCTGCATTTAGAGGCCATGTGATAGCCCTATTGTTTGAAGAAATCATCAAGTGGTATTCTGTGTCTCCATAGTTTCCACATAAAGAAAGCAACTTTGAATGGCAGTCCTTTCACCCAAATGTTCTTGTAAGCATTGTGAGGATGCTGTCTCTTTCTCAAATATTCCTAGGCTGATTTAACAGTGAATTCTCCACTGGTTCCTAGCATCCAAATTGGTTTATCAAGTTTAATATTCTCCAGTATGTGTGCAGCAAGTTCAACTGGCAGTATCTCTTTGATCTTCTCCTCATCCCAGTAGCCTTCACACACCACATCTTGAATATTTTGTATGGTTTCATCACATATAAAATCAGGTGGGGTGACAAAGTATAGAGCTCCTAATCCAGTCCAGTTTTCAAACCAAAATAGAGAAGATCCCATTTTAGGTTGCCAACAGATTTGGTGTTCTATAATGTTTCTGCAGTCAGTCATTTTCCTCCATATGTGAGAACCACCTCTCCATGGTACTATTATAGGATTGAGCTTTTTGCAGTACTTTTGGCTCATAAATGCACTCCACAGACTTGGTTTTGTTCTAAAGTTCCGCCATAGCATACAAAACAAAGTTGTGGACATGTCATGTAAAGATATGAAGTCTGCACCTCCTTCCTTACATGGCAAGCATAAAGTGCTCCATGATGCCCAGTGCCTGCCTGGATTTCCCACAGATTTACACCAGAAGAATTGTGCAATTATCTTGTGTAGTTTATTGATTACACAGGATGGGGGGTTTACTGTAGAGAGGAGGTGTATGGGCATGTTTTGTAGCACATATGTGATAAGCACTGCCCTTCCCCCTATGGAGAGTAGTTTCCCTTTCCAGTTTTATAGTTTATCCGTCACCTTTTGTATGAGACTTGGTAGTAATCCATCTTCCTTCTCTTGTAGAAGACTGGACATCCCAGGTAAGTAAAAGGGAAATCTTGCCTCAGTATTCCTGTGATTCTTTGCACTTTGTCAATTACCTGTGTTGAGGTGGAATGATGCATAAAGATAGCAGACTTGTTCTTGTTGATCAGTTGGCACTGGCAATGTATATTAATTCAAGGGTTCGTGATTTTTCTTCATTTTGAACATTTCAAGATCGGGATTGGGCGATTTTTGAGAGGATTTTCGAGGGGTTTCTTGAGGTAAGTCACTTGTGGTTTAATTTGCTCAATAATTTTGTTTCCCCATTGATTTTCCCACCTAGATTGTGTGGTTTTAAGGTGTAATTTAGGGGTTTGAGGCTAGGATTTGGAGAGTATAATTTGGGGATTTCAGTGTGGATTTGATGTCAGATTTTGGTAAATTTAGTATGGTTAGACTCGTGGTTGAATGGGCTTCCAGATTTTGTGACTTTTATTGGATTCCGAGACGTGGGCTCGGGGGCCGGCTTCTGAGTCGACTTTTTGATTTTTGATTAATAACTTAGTATTTTCTTATGGAATTGATTCCTTTAGCCCGTGTTGATTGTATCGAACTGTTTGTGGCTAGATTCGAGGCATTTGGAGGCTGATTCGCGAGGCAAGAGCGTGTTGGAGTAGAGATTTGCACGGTTTGAGGTTAGTAACACTTAAAGCTTGGTTCTGAGGGTGTGAAACCCCGAATTTCGTGTTGCGCGATTGATGTTGAGGTGACACATGTGCTAAGTGATGAGCATGTAGGCGTGCACCGTAAGAATTGTGACTTGGTCGATATCATAGAACTAATAGCTGTTAAATCTTGTTGTTACCCGTATTTTCATCATGTGTTAGATCTATTAAGTCAGTCAGGTCAGAAACCCTGCTTAGGCTATATGATGGTACTATTAGGAGCCATAGTGGTCATTCTTTGCTGTAGAACTATTTGCTTAATCTGTCAATTTGTACTCAGTCATAGTTATTACTTGCACATTATGTCTCTGTCTCTGTTGTCTTTACATGTTATATCATATCGTCATTTGTGGGCTGATTATCATGATTCTGGTGAGCCCGAGAGATAGGAGAGGTTATTGGCTGAGTGGGGCTGAGGGACTATTATGAGTGATATTTATGGGATCGAACTGCACGCCGCAGCAAGCTTTACTGATTGATGCTAGAATTCGGCCTATTATAGCGCTTGGACTGGATCGGCCCCTCCGGAGTCTGCATATCCACAATGGGCGCAATCCTAGCAGTTAGACATTTGGGCTGGATCTGCCCTGTATGTGTTAAGTTTTGTTGTGAAATCTGATAGCATGTCTAAGTTCTTGTTGAAAGCATGTATAAATTCTTATACCTTCATTTGTAGAAGATAAATATATGAGATATCATTGTCATATTTTCAATCCAAAGGTTAGATTTCTTACCTATTGAGTTGGTTGTACTCATGCTACATCTTGCACCTCGTGTGTAGATCCAGGTGCTTCCGGTTTCGGCAGTTGTTGATTTCAGAGGCCAGACCTTCGGAGATCATCGAGGTAGCTTCTTGGCATTCGCAGAGCTTGACTCTCTTCCCTTATCTTTCAGTTTATTTATTCAGGTTTACTTCTAGACAGTGTACTAGACTTTGTTATTTCAGATGCTCATGTACTCAGTGACCACCCGGTTTCGGGAAGAATTTATGTATTGAATTATGATTTCCTATCATATTTTAAGAGATTTTCCTTTATTTAAACTGTTTTAGTATCTTTCATAGATTTAAAGTGTAGGAAATGTATAAATGGTCGGCTTGCCTAGTACCATAATAGGTGCCATCACGACGGATTGGTTTTGGGTCGTGACAACTTTTTAATATTGTATGTGATTTGTGCGTGTACAATTCAAATATTATTATCATCAAATTTTCATACAACTTAAATATAAAATTCATACAACTATCCATACAGTTAGTGGTGTTCAAATCGAACCGAAAAACCACACCAAACTAAAAAGTCAAACCAAACCTATTAAAAACCCCCGATTAGGTTTGGTTTGACTTGGTTTGGTATTGAGTAAAAAAATCCAAACCAACTTGACATATAAATATATAATTTTTTATATATACTTGTAAGATGTTATATATAAATTTTTTTTAGAAAATGTCTTGAAATAGTTGGGATTTTCTAGTGGGATGTAATATTTAATAGAACTATAAAGTGCATCAATATTTACTTACGTTAAATAATGAGTTGTATCATCACTTTCTTATCAAGTGTTATTGTCAACCTCGTTGTTCGTATGTCAAAATATATTAAATTCTAATACCTTTTCGGATTTGAAATGGAAGTTCAATAAGTTAAAATTAAATATAACATATCATTATTTAGGCTTCATATAGATTTTATGCTTAATTATTAAATTCGGTTAATCTTGAAAGCGTACATCAACGAAAATTATTGTTAGACAACTAAGAAAATAACTATCATGTATTACTAGAAAAGTTTTGAATTTTTGCATCAGAATTGGATTCTGTTTGATTGTATTCACCCGACAGAATCTAAATAGGATTAGAAAGAGAACTTCTTTTTATTATTCGAACGTACCAACTAGTTATGAAATCGGATTGATAGCCTCCACCCGTGTTCTAGCTCGTCGGAGAGCTAGATTTGCCTCAATTTTTTGTCTCCTTCCTTCAGCCTTTTTCACATTAGCTTCCGCTAGTTCAAGAGTTTGCTGAGCTTCTTGTGGATCAATGTCACTACCCTTCTCCGCATCATTTACTAAAACAGTGATCTCATTATTGCCTATTCTAGCAAAACCACCCATCAGAGCCATCGTTAACCATTGGTCGTTAAGACGTATTCTCAAAATCCCTATATCTACAGCTGTGGCAATAGGGGCGTGATTTGGTAATATGCCAATTTGACCGCTATTAGTAGATAAAACAATTTCTTCCACTTCTGAATCCCAAACAATTCGATTAGGGGTCAGTACACCATAAGAATATTTTTATAGATCATATGTTTATCACTTTTTTTAATTTTTACTAAACATATATTCACTTATCAAAACTTTATCTGGAATTTAACAATGTAAGATTGAAGTAATATTCATGTAAAAATAATTTGAAAAAACAGACAAAACCGAACCAATCCAAAACTGATATAGTTGGTTTGGTTTGGTTTTGATAAAAACCGGACCGGGTTTATAACTTACTTACAACTTCTTTATAACTTTCATATAATATTCAGATAAAAATAATACAACTACAGTAACATACAACTTAAATACAATTTTCATATAATTATAACACAATATTCAAATGTATTTGATATGCCGTTGTATGTATTTTGTATACCATGTGTTCTTTTTCCTTTCTATGTTTCACTCTAAAAAATTAGCCAAAATTAACTCTAATTTTCACCAAACACCCTCACAATTGAGATATAGACTCCAAAGGATATTTACAACTGTTTGCAATAGCACCCAACCCAACAAAGAATATTTTTAGAAAACTCGAATTCAAATTTAGAGTTTCGAAACTTTTTAAGGTTGTTAATGGTGGAGAGTCAAACGCCCTCAAATTTTATTGGTTGGCAATTTTAATTCGAACAAAAACTGTATAACATTATAAAAAATTGCTAAGTTAAAACTCCACAGCTAAACAATTGAAATTCATTATTGAATTCTTTGAAGAAGAATGGAGAAAGGAGATCAGAAAAGAGAAGAGTAGTTGTGAAGATCAAATGAAGAAAAATAGTTGTAATGACCCGACTGATCGTTTTGAGAATTAGCCACCCGTTCGGCGGCTTAAGGTCCCAAGCAGCTTCGTATTATGTTTTATGACTTGTGTGTGTGGTCGAGTTTGGTTTTCGGATGATTTGGGATCAATTTGGAAGAAGGACTCTTGTTCTAGAAGCTTAAGCGGTAATAGTTGACCAGAGTTTGACTTTTGTGTAGACGACTCCAAAATGATATTATGATTCCAATGGCTTGGTATGGTGGTTTTATGCTTAGGCGCGTGTCCCGATTTTGATTTGGAAGCCCGTAGATTAATTTGATGCATTTTGGCAAAAATTAAAAACTTGAAGGTTTAGAAGGTTGAGAGGTTTGACCGGGAGTTGACTTTGTTGATTCGGCGCGAGTTGTAGAAGCCGAAAGTTCATAAGTTCATTAAGTTCGATTCGAGGTGAGATTCGTAGTTTGGATGTTATTTTATGTGATTTGAAGTGTCGAGCAGGTCCGCTTTATGTTTTGGAACTTGTTAGTATGTTTGGACAGGGTCCCGGGGGCCCCGGGTGTGTTTCGGACGAGCTTCGGATCATTTTCATGCTTTTGGGGCAGGTCTGGTTCTGGTGCTTCGTACCTGCGCATTTTGGAGCACATGTGCGGCTTCGCTTCTGCTCAACTTGCATCGCTTTTGCAACATTGGGGCCTGGACGGAAGCTTCACTTCTGCGGAGTTTTGCACGCAGATGCGATGGCCGCTTCTGCAACTCAGAGATTGCAAACGCGCAGGGGTTCACTTTTGCGGTTCATTTGGCGCTTCTACTTTATCGCATGTGCGACTAATTTTTTGCAAAAGCAGATCCTAGTCTGGTAATCTGGGTTCGCATATGCGAGCCTTTTCTCACAAATGCGAGGCCGCAAGTGCGGCATTTCTGTTCACAAATGCAAAAAAGCCTGGACAGAAGCATATATTCGAGGGTTTGGTTTCATTACTCATTTTTAGACCTAGGGAGCTCGATTAGTGACGATTTTTCGAGGGTTTTTGAAGCAATTCTGTCACGACCCAAAATCCCAACCCGGTAGTGATGGTGCCTCTCATGAAGACAAGGCCAGCCAATCCAACTAAACTTTACTCAAACAGTTAAACAATATGAAAATAATATAAATAGGGTTTAAAACAGTAATTTGCGAAGAAAAAAAAATAGTGAACCATCCCGGCTACAGCCTGAAATCGGGGTGTCACAAAGTCATGAGCAACTAGAGAAATCCTAATAATAAGATTTCTATTACAATATCCCTGGCACAATTGTCTGAAGAAAGTGGAAACAATAAGATAAAGGAGATACGGGGCTGCGGACGCCAACACCTACCTTGTAGTCTCTGAATCACCGCTCTTGACAATAGTAGTAGTCAATACCTCGGGGCGGAATCGATAACGCCTGAATCTGCACACATGGTGCAGGGAGTAATGTGAGTACTTCCAACTCAGTGACTAATACATATAAATAATGACTGAAAGTAAGAAACACATAAGACTTAGAGAAATCCACGATGGAACAGTAAAAACATGTAACATCTCAAATAGATAACATGAAGTAAACGGAAACAACACCAACACAACCAAAAATGCAATGCAATGCAATGCAATGAAATGCAATGCAATGAAATGCAATGCAAGTAATGACTATCGTGGCGGCGTGCCACCCGTTCCCTGGGTACCCCGCGCTTACTGTGGGGGGTTCCGTAGCGCAATATTTCGTGACGGCGTGCCACTCGATCTATGCATGTCACATCTCGTGGCAGCGTGCCACCCGATCCCATTAAAATCATTTGAAAATATCATTTAAGTTTCAAAACTGAGTTTATGAAATGAATCAATTCAGCAACAATACCCCTGAAGGGTTCACATAACCGGCGAGATGCCAAATAATACCCCTGAAGGGTTCACATAATCGGCGAGATGCCCAAATATGATAAGCAGCCTAAATCATGATGATATCAAACAAGCTTCAATCAAATATGTAGTAAAATCATAAATCGGGATGGACCAAGTCACAATCCCCAGAAGTAAACGACCCCATGCTCATCATTGAGCATGTGCCTCACCTCAACATAGCACTACGATGTGCAATCCGGGGTTTCGAACCCTCAGGACATCATTTACAAACATTACTCACCTCAAACCGGCTAAATCCTTAGCCCGCGAGGCCTTTTCCCTTTGAATTGGCCTCGACGTGCGTCGAATCTATCCAAATTCAGAACAATTACGTCACAATATGTTGGGGGAATAAAACCCAAGCAAAAACAATCGAAATTACTAAGAAATCCCGAAATTAGCAAAACCCGAGCCCCGGGCCCACTTCTCAAAATTCATAAATTATTACCTCAACAGGTTCCTTATCTCCTCACGAGTTCAACCATATAAAATTTGTCGAATTCCGACACCGGATCGACCTCCAACTCTCAAATCTAAGCTTTAGTGTTTCCACCATTTTCCCAACTCAAAATACCAGTAAAAATGCTAAAAACATCTATAATCTTAGGTAATTCCTTGAAAATTGAGTTAGGAATACTTACCCCGATGTTTCTCTTGGAAACCCTCCAAGAATTGCTTCAAGACTTGCTTCAATTTGAGTTCTCTAGCTCCAAATATGTTTAGAATGGTCGGATCCCCTTCTTTAAGAATTTACACGAGATAATCTCCTTTGGATATGGTTTTGAAGTTGATTTGTTGTGATTCTATGGTGTTTGGAGGTGTTCTTCTTCGTGGGTAACGAATATGGGTCTTGTAGGGCAAAATGAGCACTGAGTTCTACTTAAAAAGTATCAAAAATCGAGTTAAAACACCCCTGTCAAGCCATTTATGCGAATCGCAAACCTGTCACATAACAGGTTTGCGGTTCGCATTTTTGGACCCAGAAATCGCGAACCTCGCCCCAAGTTCTACCTCAATTTGCGATTTCCATGTCAATTTCGCGGTTCGCATAGCTGATTTGCGGTCATTCGCGATCACAAATTTGACATTTCTGCAGATTTTTTCATTGACACGAAAATAGGCATAACTTTCTCATACGATGTCCGAATTGGACGATTCTTTTTGCTATGACTCCGAAATTTTAATACGGATCTAATGCTTCAATTGAAACTGAATTTGGAGTCCATTTGCATAATATTGTACCACTTATTATTGCAGAGAGGACATCGACACATTCTTGAAATGCCAAAGTTAAACTCCATCAACCATCCAAAATCCATTCGAGGCCCTCGGGACTTCAACCAAACACGCCAACATGTCCCATAACATTATTCAAATTTGTTCCAACCTTCGAAATGTTCAAAACAACTTATCAACACCAATTCACGTTGGATTCAAGCCTAAGGTTTTCAAAATCCTCTAAGTCGCTATTTTGATCTAAACCCAACCAAACCACGTCCGAATGACCTGAAATTTTGCACACAAGTCATAAATCACATATTGAAGCTACAGCAACTTTCGGAATTTCATTCCGACCCTCGGATCAAAATCTTGCCTATCAACCGGAAATCGCCAAACTTCTAACTTCGCCAATTCAAGCCTAATTCGACACGGAACCTCCAAAACTAATTCCGATCACTCTCCTAAGTCATAAATCCTCTCCCGAAACTAACCGAATCATCGGAGTTCACATCCGAGCCTTCTAACTCATAAGTTA
This sequence comes from Nicotiana obtusifolia, assembly GCA_002018475.1. NCBI lineage: Eukaryota > Viridiplantae > Streptophyta > Magnoliopsida > Solanales > Solanaceae > Nicotiana > Nicotiana obtusifolia. Next base: position 70,325 of record MCJB01027755.1, read on the forward strand.
ACATCCAGTTGACTTTCACATTTTAAGCCTTCTTAAAAGAGACTAAGGGTCTCCTTTATTACCGATTTCACTCTGAATGCAACTTACTCAACCTAATTACCTAAAACACGGATAACAAGGCATAATGATACAGAAATTGGGGAAGACAGAGCAGTAACCCCTGAGACGATTTACCGGGTCGTCACATTCTCCCCCTCTTAAACAAATGTTCGTCCTCGAACGGGTCAAGAGACATACCTGAAGTTTCAAATAGGTGAGGATATCTGCTCTGCATCTCCCGCTCGGTTTCCCAAGTAGCCTCTTCCATAGACCGACCTCTCCATCGGACTTTCACTGAAGCTATCTCCTTGGACCTCAACTTCTGAACTTGACGATCCAAAATCGCCACTGGCTCCACCTCATAGGTCAAATTATCATCCAACTGAATCAAGCTGAAGTCCAAAATGTGAGACGGGTCCCCAATATACTTTCGGAGCATAGAAACAGGAAACACTGGGTGTACACTCGACAGACTGGGTGGCAAACAAGCTCATAATCCACCTCCCCAATTCTCCGAAGTACTTCAAACGGTCCAATGAACCGAGGACTCAATTTTCCTTTCTTTCCGAACCTCATAACACCTTTCATGGGCGAAACTTTCAGCAAGACCTTCTCGCCAACCATGTAAGACACATCTCAAACCTTTCTATCGGCATAACTCTTTTGCCTCGACTGTGCTGTGCGAAGCCTTTCCTGGATTACTTTCACCTTCTCTAGAGCCTCTTGAACCAAGTCGGTCCCCAATAACCTAGCCTCGCCGGCCTCGAACCAACCAACCGGAGATCTACACCGTCTCCCATACAGAGCCTCATACGGAGCCATCTGAATACTTGACTGATAGTTGTTATTATAAGCGAATTCTGCAAGAGGCAGAAACTCATCCCATGAGCCTCCGAAATCAACAACACATGCACGCAACATGTCCTCCAATATCTGAATGGTACGTTCTGACTGCCCATCCGTCTGAGGATGAAATGTTGTGCTCAATTCCACCTGAGTACCCAACTCCCTCTGCACGGCTTTCCAGAACTGCGAGGTGAACTGAGTACCTCTATCAAAAATGATAGAAACTAGAACACCATGCAGCCGAACAATCTCTCGGATGTGAATCCTTGCCAACCGTTCTAAAAAATAGGTAGTACACACAGGAATAAAGTGCGCGGATTTGATCAGCCGATCCACAATCACCCAAATAGCATCAAACTTTTTCAAAGTCCGCGGAAGTCCAACAACAAAGTCCATAGTGATCCACTCCCATTTCCACTCAGGAATAGCTATCTGCTAAAGCAAACCACCCGGTCTCTGATGTTCATATTTTACTTGCTGACAGTTGAGACATCGAGCTACGAATCCCACAATGTCTTTCTTCATTCTTCTCCACCAATAATGTTGTTTCAAGTCCTGATACATCTTTGCGGCACCCGGATGGATGGAATACCGCGAGCTATGGGCCTCCTCCACGATCAATTCCCGAAGCCCATCCACATTAGGTACACAAATCCGGCCCTGCATTCTCAACACTCCATCATCATCGATGGTCACATCTTTAGCATCATCATGCTGAACTCTATCCTTAAGGACAAGCAAATGCGGATCGTCATACTGATGTTCCTTGATGCGATCATATAACGAAGACCGAGAAACCACGCAAGCCAACACCCGATTAGATTCCGAGATGTCTAATCTCACAAGCCTATTGGCCAAGGCCTGAACATCGACTGCGAGAGGTCTCTCTCCAACTTGAATGTATGCCAAACCCCCCATACTCACCGCCTTTCAGCTCAAGCATCGGCCACCACATTGACCTTTCCCGGATGGTATAATATAGTGATGTCATAATCCTTGAGCAAGTCTAACCATCGCCGTTGTCTCAAATTTAGATCCTTCTGTTTGAACAAATGTTGAAGACTACGATGATCAGTGAACACCTCACAAGATACGCCGTATAAGTAATGCCTCCAAATCTTTAAAGCATGAACTATGGCAGCTAGCTCCAAATCATGCACGGGATAGTTTTTCTCATGAGGCTTCAACTGACGAGAAGCATAAGCAATAACTCTACCCTCCTGCATTAATACATAACTAATCCCAATTCTTGAGGCATCACAATATACGGTATACGAACCCGAGACTGACGGTAGCACCAATACTGGAGCTGCGGTCAAGGCTGTCTTGAGCTTCTGAAAGCTCTCCTCGCACTTGTCCGACCACACAAATGGAACACCCTTTTGAGTCAATTTGGTCAAGGGCGATGCGATGGATGAGAATCCCTGAACAAACCGGCGATAATAGCCTGCCAACCCAAGAAAGCTACGAATCTCTGTGACTGAGGACGGTCTAGGCCAACTCTGAACCGCCTCTATCTTCTTTGGATCAACCTGAATACCCTCGCTGGACACTACGTGCCCCAAGAAATCCACTGAGTCGAGCCAAAACTCACACTTGGAGAATTTTGCATAAAGCTTCTCCTCCCTCAATCTCTGCAATACAACTCGCAAATGTTCTGCGTGCTCTTCCTGGCTACGCAAGTACATCAGAATATCATCAATAAATACCACCACGAACGAATCCAGATAAGGCCGAAATACAATGTTCATTAACTGCATGAACACTGCTGGGGCATTGGTTAGCCCGAAAGACATAACAAGAAACTCATAATGGCCATATCTAGTCCGGAAATCAGTCCTAAGAATATCTGCATCCCTGATCTTTAACTGGTGATATCCTGAACGGAGATCAATCTTAGAGAACACTCGTGCTCCCTGAAGCTGGTCAAAGGATATTTGTTCTTGATTGTTACTTTGTTCAGTTGCCTATAATCGATGCACATTCTCATCGTGCCATCTTTATTTTTCACAAATAGAACGGGTGCACCCCAAGGTGACACACTAGGG
>MCJB01027755.1:73417-106004 GCA_002018475.1 Nicotiana obtusifolia
ACACTAGGGCGAATGAACCCTTTATCTAGGAGTTCCTGAAGTTGCTCCTTTAATTCTTTCAACTCTGCTGGTGCCATACGATACGGTGGAATAGAGATGGGCTGAGTGCCCGGCACCAGGTCAATACCGAAATCAATATCCCTGTCCGGCGGCATGCCCGGCAGGTCTGCAGGAAATACATCGGGAAAATCCCGCACAACTAGAACAGAATCGATGCTTGGAGTCTTAGCTCCAACATCCCTTACAAACGCTAGGTATGCAAGGCAACCCTTCCCAACCATACGCTGGGCTTTCAAGTATGATATCACCCTACTAGGAATATAATCAGTCACGCCACGCCACTCGATCCGCGGCACACCCGGCATGGCCAAAGTAACTGTCTTAGAATGACAGTCTAAAATAGCGCGACATGGAGATAACCAATCCATGCCCAAAATAACATCAAAATCTACCATGCTTAATAGCAATAGATCAACTCGAGTCTCCAGACCCCCAATAGTTACTACACACGACCGATACACACGGTCTACAACAACAGTGTCACCCATCGGGGTAGACACATGAACGGGTAGAGCAAGAAGCTCACGGGGCGTACCCAAATAATGAGCAAAATATGAAGACACAGATGAAAAAGTGGAACCTGGATCAAACAATACGGAGGCATCTTTTTGGCAGACTGAAACAATACCTGTAATAACGGCATCAGAAGCACTGGCATCTGTCTTGCCTGGAATAGCATAGAATCGAGCCTGGCCACCGCCTGCTCGACCTCCCCCTCTAGGGCGACCTCTAGTTGCCTGACCACCGCCCCTAGCTAGCTGAGCAGGTGATAAAGTAACTGGAGCCGAAGTCGAGGGTTGACCCCTCTGTTGGAACGATCTAGCTCCACGATGAGGACAATATTTCCGTATGTGGCCCATCTCGCCACACTCATAACAGCTCACTGGTGCTCTAGCAGATGCACTCGGTCTAGGCGAACTCTGGGCTGACGGAGAATGAGCTGGAAGGGCGCTAAGTGTTGACTGGCCCTGCTGCAACCCATGATAGCCACGACCTGCAGATGCCCCACTATACCCTGGGCTTACTGATTGAGCAGGCCTGAATGAACGGCCTCTACCTTGCTGAAACTGGCCTCTCGAAGGAGTACCACTGTAATTACCCGATCCTCGAGGCCTCTTAGACTCTCTCTCCTCTCGCTCCTGACGGCGAACCGTCTCAATCTCGCGAGCTATATCAACCACTTCCTCAAAAGTAGCACACAATACTCTCTCCCTGGTCATAAAAATACGGAGATTATAGTTAAGGCCATCCACAAACCTCCTGATCCTTTTACGATCAGTCGGAACCATCCAAACAGCATGTCGAGCCAATTCAGAAAATCTTGACCCGTACTGCGATACAGTCAAATCCCCCTGTAGCAGCCATTCAAACTGTCTACGCAGCTCCTCTCTGCGGGACTGCGGCACATACTTCTCCAAGAAAAGAGCAGAGAATTGTTGCCAAGTAAGGGGCGCTGCATCAACCGGCCTGCGCCTCTCATACGCCTCCCACCAATTAAAGGCAGCTCCCGTAAACTGGAAGGTGGTGAATGCCACACCACTAGACTCAAGAATCCCGGCTGTCCGGAGCATTCGCTGACAATTGTCAAGAAAACCCTGGGCATCCTCGCCCTCAGCACCACTGAATGATGGAGGCTGGAGTCTGCCAAACCTCTCAAGGCGACGCTGCTCATCATCTGGCATAACTGGTACTATGAATTCCTGAGCTGGTGCAGCTGGCTGGGCTGGAGGTGCCCCCGGCATCTGAAGTCCCTGCACTACCTGCTCAGGCGTACGGACAACTGGAGTCTGATTGCCTCCCCCGGCCTGTGAAGTAGTTGCGGCTGTAGTGGCTGAAATCGCCTAAGCCAGGCCAGTGCAAACAGATAATATCTGAGCCAAGGTCTCCTAAAGACCTGGAATAGCGATAGGCACAGCTGGTGCCTGAACTGTTGCTGCTGGAATCTGTTCCTGAGCTGGGGCAGCTGGTGGATCAACAGATGCTGCCCTCGCCGCTCTGCCTCTACCACGACCACGACCGCGTCCACGGCCTCTGGTGGCCTCAGTGGGTGGTACTGGTGGTCGTCCACCTCGTCCGGTAGTCCGCAGCCTCACCATCTGTGAGAGAACAGGATAGCAGAAGTTTTAGTACTTGGATCAACAAGTTCGCACGATAAGAATATCAAGAATATGAAGCTTTTCCTAAAAAGGTTCCACAGCCTCTCGAAGATAAGTACAGACGTCTCCGTACAGATCGGCAAGACTCTACTAAACCCGCTCATGACTCGTGAGACCTATGTAACCAAGGCTCTGATACCAAGCTGTCACGACACAAAATCCCAACCATGATCGTGATGGCGCCTCTCATGAAGACAAGGCCAGCCAATCCAACTAAACTTTACTCAAACAGTTAAACAATATAAAAATAATATAAATAGAGTTTAATAACAGTAAGTTGCAAAGAAAAAAAAAATAGTGAACCATCCCGGCTACAGTCCGAAATCGGGGTGTCACAAAGTCATGAGCAACTAGAGAAATCCTAATAATAAGATTTCTATTACAATATCCCTGGCACAATTGTCTGAAGAAATTGGAAACAATAAGATAAAGGAGATACGGGGCTGCGGACGCCAACAGCTACCTCGTAGTCTCTGAATCACCGCTCTTGACAATAGTAGTAGTCAATACCTCGGGGCGGAACCGATAACGCCTGAATCTGCACACATGGTGCAGGGAGTAATGTGAGTACTTCAACCTCAGTGAGTAATACATATAAATAATGACTGAAAGTAAGAAACGCATAAGACTTAGAGAAATCCACGATGGAACAGTAAAAACATGTAACATCTCAAATAGATAACATAAAGTAAACGGAAACAACACCAACACAACCAAAAATGCAATGCAATGCAATGAAATGAAATGCAATGCAAGTCATGACTATCGTGGCTGCGTGCCACCCGTTCCTTGGGTACCCGGCGCTTACTGTGGGGGGTTCAGTAGCCGCAATATTTCATGACGGCGTGCCACCCGATCCATGCATGTCACATCTCGTGGCGGCGTGCCACCCGATCCCATTAAAATCATTTCAAAATATCATTTAAGTTTCAAAACTGAGTTTATGAAATGAATCAATTTAGCAACAATACCCCTGAAGGGTTCATATAACGGGCGAGATGCCAAATAATACCCCTGAAGGGTTCACATAACCGGCGAGATGCCAAATAATACCACTGAAGGATTCACATAACCGGCAAGATGCCCAAATATGATAAGCAGCCTAAATCATGATGATATCAAACAAGTTTCAATCAAATATGTAGTAAAATCATAAATCGGGATGGACCAAGTCATAATCCCCAGAAGTAAACGACCCCATGCTCATCATCGAGCATGTGCCTCACCTCAACATAGCACTACGATGTGCAATCCGGCATTTCGAACCCTCAAGACATACTTTACAAACATTACTCACCTCAAACCGGCTAAATCCTTAGCCCGCGACGCCTTTGCCCTTTGAATTGGCCTCCACGTGGGTCGAATCTATCCAAATTCAGAACAATTACGTCAAAATATGTTGGGGAAACAAAACCCAAGCAAAAACAATCGAAATTACTAAGAAATCCTGAAATTAGAAAAACCTGAGCCCCGGGCCCACTTCTCAAAATTCAAAAATTATCACCTCAACAGGTTCCTTATCTCCTCATGAGTTCAACCATATAAAATTTGTCGAATTCCGACACCGGATCGACCTCCAACCCTCAAATCTAAGCTTTAGGGTTTCCACCATTTTCCCAACTCAAAATACCAGTAAAAATGCTAAAAAAGCTATAATCTTAGGTAAATCCTTGAAAATTGAGTTAGGAATACTTACCCCGATGTTTCTCTTGGAAACCCTCCAAGAATTGCTTCAAGACTTGCTTCAATTTGAGTTCTCTAGCTCCAAATATGTTTAGAATGGTCAGATCCCCTTCTTTAAGAATTTACACGAGATAATCTCCGTTGGATATGGTTTTGAAGTTGATTTGTTGTGATTCTATGGTGTTTGGAGGTGTTCCTCTTCGTGGGTAACGAATATGGGTCTTGTAGGGCAAAATGAGCACTGAGTTCTACTTAAAAAGTATCAAAAATCGAGTTAAAACACCCCTGTCAGGCCATTTATGCGAATCGCAAACCTGTCACATAACAGGTTTGCGGTTCGCATTTTTGGACCCAGAAATCGCGAACCTCGCCCCAAGTTCTACCTCAATTTGCGATTTCCATGTCAATTTCGCGGTTCGCATAGCTGATTTGCGGTCAATTCGCGATCGCAAATTTGATATTTCTGCAGATTTTTTCATTGACACGAAAATAGGCATAACTTTCTCATACGATGTCCGAATTGGACGATTCTTTTTGCTATGACTCAAAAATTTTGATACGGATCTAATTGTTTAATTAAAACTGAATTTGGAGTCTATTTGCATAATATTATTCCACTTATTCTTGAAGAGACGATATCGACACATTTTTGAAATGCCAAAGTTAAACTCCATCAACCATCCAAAATCCATTCGAGGCCCTCGGGACTTCAACCAAACACCCCAACATGTCCCATAACATTATTCAAATTTGTTCCAACCTTCGGAATGTTCAAAACAACTTATCAACACCAATTCACGTTGGATTCAAGCCTAAGGTTTTCAAAATCCTCTAAGTCGCTATTTTGATCTAAACCCAACCAAACCACGTCCGATTGACCTGAAATTTTACATACAAGTCATAAATCACATATCGAAGCTACAGCAACTTTCGGAATTTCATTCCGACCCTTAGATCAAAATCTCGCCTATCAACCGGAAATCGCCAAAATTCTAACTTCGCCAATTCAAGCCTAATTCGACACGGAACCTCCAAAACTAATTCCGATCACTCTCCTAAGTCATAAATCCTCTCCCGAAACTAACCGAATCATCAGAATTCACATCCGAGCCTTCTAACTCATAAGTCAACATCCAGTTGACTTTCACATTTTAAGCCTTCTTAAAAGAGACTAAGGGTCTCCTTTATTACCGATTTCACTCTGAATGCAACTTACTCAACCTAATTACCTAAAACACGGATAACAAGGCATAATGATACAGAAATTGGGGAAGACGGAGCAGTAACCCCTGAGACGATTTACCGGGTCGTCACAAATTCATTAGGGTAAGTGTTCTTTACCCTAATCTTATTATATATTGTGAATCCATTGTTATTTTCATCATTTAATTATTGATTTAAGTTGGAAATTTTAGGGGAAAATTGTGTATCAAAAACATAACAACACAATATAACAACTCGCACCACATATGCCCATATGCCATAACATTTCCTCCAAACAATATAAATACCACAACCACACATATCCCTCAGCCCAATAATATTGAGTACAACAACAATGATAATAACACGAGAGTGCGGCAAGTAAATTCACATAAGAATTGCAAAACACAAAGAAATGGAAGAACGGGCTCCCAATGAAATACATGACAAATAACAATGGTTTTTACAAGAATAACTCAATAATGAGAGAGATAGTGTGTAAAAACAATGTCAAATAAGAGTACTCATCAATAGGAGAGACGATTCCCAATAAAAATGACTCAACGATAAGAGAGGTAACATGTAACAATGATTCCATTTAAGAACAACTCAAAAATAAGAGACATAACATGTAAAAATAGCTTCAAATAAGAATAAGTCAACAATAGAAGAGATAACAATAACTTCAAATAAGGATGATCAACTACAGAAGACATGTTAACGACCCGACCGGTCGTTTTGAGCTTTTGCACTTCGCTCGGTAGTTTGAGGGCATGAGTAGCTCCGTATGATGTATTATGACTTGTGTGAATCGTCGGTTTTGGTTTTAAGGTTATTCGGAATCGATTTAGAAGAATGAATTTCATCGTTGAAGCTCTAAGTTGGAAGAGTTGACCAAGTTTGACGTCTATGAATTTGACCGCGGAATGAAGCTTTTATGGTTCCATTAGGTCCGGATGGTGATTTTAGACTCGGGCGTATGCCGAATTTGCATTTGGATGTTCCTAGAAGGATTCGACAGTAATCGGCGAAAGTTGAAAATTTGAAGATTTGGAAAGTTCATAAGTTTGACCAGAAGTTGACTTTGTGGATATCGAATTTGGATCGTGGTTCTGGGAAATGGAATAGCTTTGTTATGTCATTTGGGACTTGTGTGCAGAATTTGAGTTCATTCCGAGTTGATTTGTTATGTTTCAATGCGAGTTTTAGAAGTTGAACGTTTAAAGTTCATTTAAGTTTTATTTGAGGTGCAATTCATTGTTATGATGTTGTTATGAGTGATTTAAGGCCTCGAGTAGGTCTGTGTTATGTCATGGAACTTGTTGGTATATTTGAACGGGGTCCCAAGGGGCTCGGGTGAGTTTCGGACGTGGTTTGGATCATTTTTCATCTTGTTGCATTGTTGAAGATTTTGCTGGTACTGGTGTGCCGCATCTTCAGAGTCTTGGTCACAGAAGTGACTTCGCATATGTGGGCATCCATCGCAGAAGCGAGAAGAGGCTGGGTGAGGAAGATCGCAGAAGCAGAGAATTTGGCGCAGATGCGAGTACGTAGGTGTGATGAATTGGAGCGCAGGCATGAATGTGTTCACAGAAGCGGAGTCTTGCTACGACAAGTGCGATGGGTGCTAGGCCAAGCTTCTTTTGTAGAAGCGAAGCATTTTACCGCAGAAGCGGGGGTCGCAGATACGACAGTGTGACCGCATATGCGGTATTTCTGGGCAGAAGCTATAAAATCGAGGTTTTTGGTTCTTTTATCATATTTTGAGATTTGGGGCTCAGGGTGAAGCGATCTTGGAGGTAAATTTCATCACAAGGATTGGGTAAGTGTTTTATTCTTTGGTTTTGATTATATTTCGTGGTTCTATCTTCATTTTTAGTAATTGGATTATGAATTTTAAAGACAAATTAGGGTTTTTAGCCTAAAGTTTCATAGAATGAGTTTTTAAGTTTTGAACATCGATTTGGAGTTGGATATGGGTGAAACTAGTGTGGTTGGACTCATACTTGAATGGGTTTTCAGATTTTATAAGTTTCCTCAAGTTTCGAGGCGCGGGCCCGAGTTGGAATTTTGGGTTGATTTTGAGCTTTTGATAAAAGATTTGACCTTTATAGATTGGGTTTCTTTCCTTTGGCAGTATTTGATGTATTTGAGTTGCTTTGGGCTAGATGGCATTTTGGAGCATCGTTTAGCTTTCTCGGTGTTGGATTTGGCTTGTTCGAGGTAAGTAACACTTCTAAACTTGGTGTTGAGGGTATGAACCCCTGAATATACATGATATGTGTTTAGGTATTGAGGTGACGCACATGCTAGGTGACGGGTGTGTGAGCGTGCACCGTGTGAATTATGACTAGGTTATTTCTGTAGTACTATGTAGTTACCTAATCTTATTTTTATCCATGATATTTCTACTTGTTAGAGTAATTGAGCTGTGATTCATGTTAGAAACCATGTTTAGGCTATATGTTGATTCTATTGGGACCCACTGAGGTCATATCTGTTGTGTAGTAATTTGCTTAAATTGCGGTTACATACTCAGTCGTACTCATTCATTTGTATATCATATCTCAGTCTCTGTTGCTATTTATTGATACATCATATCATCATTTTTGGGCTGATTTTCATGACATTGTGAGCCTGAGAGACTGGAGAGATTGATGATTGAGTGAGACCGAGGGCCTGTTTGTGAGTGATATTACGGGAGCGGGCTGCACTCCACAGCATGTTATTATGATTTATGCCATGATTTGTTATTATAGCGCTTGGGCTGAAGGAGCCCCTCTGAAGTCTGCAAGCCCAGAGTGAGCGCAGGTACCTATTGAGTGCGAGTGCGAGTGCCGAGCGATTGGGAGGATTGAGTGACTGTGAGGACTGAGTGTCTATGAGGACTGAGTGACTGGGAGGAGTGAGTGGATTGCTATTCTGAGAGTACGCATATGGTTGTTCACTCTGTTGTATTGCATTCGACATGCGCACTTGACATGCAGGCATAGAGATGGATTTTCCTCATGTTGTATGGTATCACATCATTCATAACTTTTCATAACAATTGACATGTAGGCATAGAGATGTACTTTTCTCATGCCATTTGATAATGAAACATTTACCAGTGGAAAAGTTTTGGAAAGAAAATCACAATTTTACAAACATACTAATGTTTTAAAGCTTTTGGTAAAAGATTTGGGTTTTATTGTTATACTTGAAAAGCATGCCTATTTTTCCGGAATTTTGAACGAGGTGAGCACTATATCTCTGAGTTACTTCTTTTACCATTTTCAGTATGATGTTATGAACTGTTGTTGGCTATTGGTGTGGGACTCTGATCTTTGTTCTAGCTCGTCACTACTTTCAACCTAAGGTTAGGTTTTTTACTTATTGAGTACATGGGGTCGGTTGTACTCATACTACACTTCTGCACCTTGCGTGCAGATGTTGGATGCTGATGTTGTTGCGTACAGCGAGAGTTGGATTTGAAGATGTACCTGCGTTCCAGTTATGACTATCACTTGTCCTTGGTAACATTAGACTCGAACCCTATTCAATTATATTTCAAACATATGTTGTACTTATTTCAATTCAATTTTATAAAAATCTAATCTTAGAAGCTTATGATTTGTACTACCAGTCCTTGGGAATTCTTTGTATAATAGTTCAGATGTATTATCATTCATTCTCTTAATAAATATCATTGGAACTGGTTTATTGTTAACTGGCTTACCTAGCGGGTTGGGTTAGGTGCCATTACGGTGAGTTGGATTTCAGGTCGTGATAAGTTAGTATCAGAGCTCTAGGTTCATATGTTCTACAAGTCATGAGCAAGTGTATGGTAGAGTCTTGCGAATCGGTATGATGACGTCCATATCTATCTTCGAGAGGCTACAGGCATTGAGGATAAACTTCCCATCTTCTTTCCTTATCATGCGGTATTGATTCAGCTTAAAGCGTAACTCTTTGAATTCCTTCCACGTATTTGTATGCGCATGTCAGCGCCTGGTATTAGCTGTGCATCGACAGCTTGTGGATCCCATGGATGAGGTGCAAGATGTGTTTTCCGTGTTTTGATGATGGGCCAGTCTGGAGGACTTGAGGTCAGGTTTAGACTGCAGCTTAGGCTCGGTAGTTTTAGTTGTGTGAGTATATGCTTTTGGACTTATATGTCCGGAAGTGTCCCTATGAGTGGAATTTGTGGCTCGATGAGTGGTTGGATGGCTATGTGATTAAGTATGATGTGACTGCGGGATGTGTTCAGATGGTTTGAATGTGATGAGAAGAGTTTTCTTGAGATGTAAAAAGGACTATTGGGTGCTTGATTTCTGTCTTGATGTGTTGTATAGTCTCGAGTTATGATCGTAATGCGGAATCTTTCATGTTTTTTATTTGCGAAACGAAGTAGATTTTCATGTCTTGTTGATGAGTTCAGACTCGGGAAGATTAAGGGATTGCGTATTAGCCGTGGCTGTGAAAGGGTATAGAGAGATGTCCTAGTCTAAACCCACCTGAGGGGTAATTTACGGATGTGTGATCCTTATGATGTTATGTGGAGGCTTTCTTTCCTATCAGTGGGTCATATTTGTGTGATTTGAGTTGGATCGGTTGTAATAGTTGACCTGACCTTCACGAGGATGAATGCCAGATTTGTAGATTATTTGAGGTAATAGATGGTTTGTGTTACATGAGCTTATGAAGGATTGAGTTGAAATTTGGTGCGGGATTATAGCAGTAATAGAGTATGGGTATTATGAGTTATCAGATGTATTATTCAATGGCTTTGAGCCAATTGGGGGGAGTCTGCTATCATTGATTTGATTGCATGGTTATGTGTTGTGCTAGTTTCGGTTTGAGGCATACTTGTGAATCAAATGTGACTTGCGGAGGTTGAGATCGAGGATGACTCGAGTAAAGGAATTTCTGGATACGGGTTATGTCACACTTTATAGGTATATGGGGATCATGGAAAGATTGAGTTGCTATTGTGGAAGACATAGTGCGCATAGAGTAGGACTTTGCTCGGTTGCATTAAAGCGAGGTTACTTCTTAAGGTGTTGTTATGCTAATGGGTCACAGGTAATTCGGCCCGCTTGGGTGGTGCAATTGAGGTTTGAGCAGAGTGGATGACTCTTGAGAAGGTTCTAATGGATCAAGATTTATATGTGGCAAGTGAGAATTTCCCGGACTTGTATATGGCTAGAATCTGAGATTTGCATCGGATGGTGTCGAGACTTGTGGTATTTCTATATCATTATAGATTTTACATTTCTATATCAAGAAGGTGAAGGAAACGGCTTTAGATTCACAGAAGGTCTCTTCAAAGTGGGTGTCTCAATTGTGGTACTTTTAGGGTGCTTAAGAGGGAATTCATCGGCTTATGGGCCTTAGGGCAGTGTGGTTTTATGCTAGGATCTTGTGGGGTGAGTTTTGGTTAAAGATCGTGGTGTTCTGGCAACGGGAGGTATCCATTTGACGGTAATTCGAAAGGAACTCAGAGAAATATGACAACTTGGTAATAGCTTGGATCAGCACGATAATGGATATGATCGATTCTTTGGGTACTTATGATGCAGCCTCTTGGGTTATGGCAACCTGCGTGGCTTGGTTGAGTTAGAGGGATTCGGTTCTGATAGCTGGGTTATGTGCAAATGGATTTCAAAGTGTTCTTAATGGTTTCTACTACGGTTCGAGGTGTATATTTCCTGTTGGCGTGAGGAGCATGTTGCGTGTTGTGATTTTCTCTTGGATGAGATCAAATGAAAGGTTCCTGGCTAATTGAGTATGTAGTTTGCTTGTGACTCAGAGTTGATTATGAGATTCTCGTACTTTTCATATTCATGATAGATGTGGTATGTTGTGTGGGATTAAGATTTGCGTGTGCAAGGTCACGATTTAGTTTTGAAAGGAAGGGGATGAATTCTTAGACAACATAGGCGGTTTCAGATGACTAGATGAATGATATTACTACTTGGTATTGTCTTAGGAGAGCGTACATTTCAGAAAGTGCACATAGTGTTGACTTACGGATGCTTCATCAGTATTGCAATTTTTGCCTGGTTGGTCGACTGCTGATATTCAGATTTTGCTATATGTCACGGAAGAATTATAGAAGTATTCCTCGTTAGATGATCGTGTATGAGAGATGTGTTAGACATTCGGGCGGTGGAGTTAGGATCAGATATGGTGATTCGTGTGTTCTACGGATTTGGAGACAGGGAGTTCTCAGAAGTGGATTGTTTCATGGTTGTGGACTGTGAAGATATGGCCAAAGCTAGCCAGATGATAGTACATGTTATGGTTAGGTCATTATGGACTTTCGGAGGATTATTTATCTATTTGTGGATGACCATAGTTGATTTGGGGCACATTGGTTAGCCCAACGAGGATGTGTATTCTACACCGGGTCGGATTGGTCGACTCTGTACTACTATTGTTTGGGGATGTGCTATTCGGTTAGAGTTGAGCTTATTCGTGATCTGATATGATTTATGTGTTACTCTTCTATGCTACAAGGGGTTGTGATTTGTTGGTTATAAGCACACATGGTGCGGTTCTGTTTGGGTCTTGTAGCGGGATTTGAACGAGATGGTTATTTGGGGTGTCGAATTTTGGATTGCGCCTTGGTTATATTCTCTCCAGACTGTGGTATATTGTGTTATTCCTCAATCAATACTCAAAAATAGCTTTTTCTTAACAATTTACCTCCGCTCGACACAAATCTAACCTAAATTGACTTAATAAATATAAATACAAGAGAAAGCAATTCCAATAAATAAAGCTATGGTCTTTACACAATTCTTCAAAAGTCATAAAAGTCAATACGGGACCCACTTGGTCATAACCCAAATTCAATGGTAGATTTCGACTACCCATGACCCCACGGGTTCATATATGTGTTAGTTTTAAAATCCGAGTCCAAATCGACTCTCAAAATTCAAATTCTTATTTTAAAAAAACTCGACAAAATTCACAAATTTTCACTTTGATTCCCATGATTTTGATGTTAAAATCCAAGATATATTGATAAAATATGATTAGAAATAGATTAGAATCACTTACCCAAAGTTTGTAGATGAAAATCCCTCTTCAAAATCGCCTCCTACCGAGTCTAGGGTTCCAAAATATGAAAATGAGACCAAAAATCCCGTAATTTAGCTTTTTGTCCCGTCGCAGGTGTTGCAAATGCGACTTGGGGTTCGCAAATGCGAAGAAACAATCGAAAAAGCGAAGCCCTCACATTCCTGTTGTCATCACAATTGCGATGAAAAGTCCGCAATTGCGAACATGGACACATCGCAAATGCGATCAAGAAGATCACAAATGCGAACTAACTACCCAGGACACCCCATCGCAAATGCGATCACTGGGATCGCAAATGCAAACCTAGCAGACCTTGCCTAATATCGCAAATGTGATCTAAAACTCGCAAATGCGAGACTTGAGGCATCTGATCACACCAGCGATCTCCAAACTCTTCCAAACATTCCAAAACGCGTCTGAAGCTCACCCGAGACCTGGGGGCTCGAAACCAAACATCAATACAAGTCTAAAAACATAACACAAACTTGCTCGTGCAATCAAATCATCAAACTAACATCCGAAACATCGAATCGGCCTCAAAAAACATGAATTCAACATGAAACTCAAGAATTTCTAAAAACACAACCGCGCGTCTGATTTCAATCAAATTAACTCGGAATGACGCCAAACTTTACAGACAAGTTCCAAATGACAAAAATGACTTTTTCCAAGTCCCGCACCAGAAATCCAAATACGATAGCTATGAAGTCAACCTACGGTCAAACTTAAAAAAATTATAAGCCTTTTAATTGACAACTTTCGGTAAAACAACACAAATCAACCTACGGACCTCCGAAATCGATTTTTGGCATACGCCCAAGTCCAAAATCACGATACGAACCTATCAGAGTCATCAAAACACCACTACGGGGTCATTTTCACAAAAGTCAAACATCGGTCAACACTTTCCACTTAAGCTTCTAAAGTGAGAATCACTCATCCGAATTCATTCCGAATCATCCAAAAAGCAAATCCGAGCATGCACTCAAGTCAGAATACACAATAGGAAGCTATTCAAGACCTCGAACCACCAAATGGATCACTAAAGCTCAAAACGTCCATCGGGTCGTTACATTCTCCCTCTCCTAAACAACTGTCGTCCTCGAACGTGCCAAGAGTCTTTCCTAACCCATCAAATCACTATACAAACTCACCACGCACATACAAACGGGTGATCCTGCGTCACCCTAATCCACGCAAGCCCGACAACACCATCTCAACTGCAAATTATTCCTTTCACTCATGTCGATAAGCCTTCGAATCAAATCTCCACATCTACCAAGGGCCCTATTAAAACACAAACGCATTGTAAAATCCTAAACTAGCAACAACAGCTCATGCATACACCCAGAAGGTATAACCACACAACATAGCACGTCATCCATATGCCCATAGCAACAACTCTGACTGCAATAGCTGCCTATTACCAAGCTTGGTACCGGCAAACAGACTCATATCGACTAGAACCTTGTTCCAACCTTCATAACGCTGAAATAATGCAAGAAACATGTGAAACTCATAACTACTCATGCGATCAACAAGCCACCTAAAATGCCACCTTGGCACATACATCGCAACCCAAACCCAACAAGCACATCTCAGATATGACTGAATAGGAAAATAGGAACACATGATAGAACTGTCATACAAGCCAAACAAGTACAACTCCTCACCGATACCGTACTACTAATCCAATCCTCAAGGAAGAAGCAAGATACACGCAACAATCACAACCAATCTTACCTTAATATGACCTCTTTGCGGCACATAGCCTAGCACGAGCACACTTAACCATTAAGAACACCAGGTCCCCATCCTTAACTCGGAATCACAAGTAGAATAAATATCTCATCAACTAAGACACTTTACCAAGTAACCCCGTAGAACCAAAACCACAACCTGAAACAAACTTCTCATACCTGTAGGACACCCAGATCATAAATCGTGTCCGAACCACCCAGAAATCACGTTAAAACCTATTGTATTTAACTAACAGAAAGTTCACCCAAGTCTCATGACCTACAATAGCAAACAAACCAGAACAATAGACGCGGGCCATCATAATAAAATCCTTAACTGGCATGATCGCATGAAAAAAGTAACAAAATCACAAAACACAACCATATCTGAAGCAAGGTAGGATGAATCTCACCAATAAATAGGACCAGATCGAAGTAACAAAAATGCATCTCTATACTCAACTGAAACCATACCTGTAAGGACATCATCTGGTGCATCATCCTCTGCCCAACCATAAAGAGCGTAACAATTGGCCCTGTCTCCCCCTCTAGGGAAACTTCTACCCGCCTAACCTCCACCCCTAGCTAGCGGTGCAGGTATAGCAGCATCCGGAGTGGAACTCATAGACTGAATACCCCGCTGTGACACATCTGTCCAAAGTCTGGGACAATCTCTCACCATGTGGCTGATATCTCCATACTCAAAACAACCTCTTCGTTGACGTGGCTATGGAAGCTCTCCGGTATGGATACTCTGGGACCCATGGATATCTGAAATACCATGTGAAGCCTGAAGTGCAAACTGAACTGGCTGACCCACAAAACCTCTACCATGAGGTACCTTGCCTCCAAAATAGGGATCAGTAGATCCTCCTGATCCACGTGGCTTCTTAGCCTCCCTGTCCTCTCTCCTGACCCCGCATACCCTCTAATCTATGAGCGATCTCTACTACCTGCTAAAACGAAACATCCATCTCCAACTCCTAAGCAATGTTGAATCGCGTACCATAATTGAGTCCCTCAATGAACTAGCAAACTTGCTCTCTAGCTGTAGAAACCAAGGCGGGCGCATGCCTGGACAAATCACTTAATCTAACAGCATACTCGGACACTAAAATAGTACCCTGGCGCAGCTGCTCGAACTACGCGCACCACGCATCCCAAAGGGTCTACGAACAAACTCTCTCAAGAACATTTCTGAAAACTGAGTGCAAGAAAGTGAGGTTGCATCAGCTAGGCTACCCTCCTCGTAAGCCCTCCACCACTGATATGCCGCTCCCAATAGTTGGAATGTAGTAAAAGCAACCCCGCTAGTCTCCAGAATACCCATGGTGCGGAGAATACGATGACACTTCTCTAGAAAACCATGTGCATCCTCTAAAGCTAAGCCACTGAAAGTAGGAGGATGATACTTCTTGAATCTCTCAAGTCTCAGCTACTCCTCCTCAGATGCCCCTACCCTGACCTCAAGCTGAACCGAAATAACAGGTTGAGCTGGCATGACACCTGGAACCTGACCAATATGGACCCGCTGCTCTGGAGTACGGTCGGCAGGAATCTGAGCTCCTCCCCCCATCTGTGAAGTAGCCAACCGGAATCAAATCCTTCCCAAGCCAATGCACTAAACATGCTCAGGAACTGCGCTAAAGTCTCCTGAAGTCCCAAGGTACCAACAGGCGCCTCTGATGCCTGACTGCCAATTGGAGCTACAGGTGGCTCCTCAGCTAATGCTCTGGAAGGTGCTCTATCTGTAGCACGTGCTCCTACTCGGCCTCTGCCTCTGCCTCTGCCCCGGCCCCTAGCAACACCGGTTCTGAGGACAAATTCTAAAGGCTCAAACTCCGAAATCAATAATGTGAATAACTAATTTTTTACCACACCCAAATTTTCTACTATTTTAGTGTAAATATCTCTCTTAGGTCTAATCTTAATATTTTAAACTTTTATCTTACTCTTAATAGGCTTTATTTTTTAAAAAAAAATTAATTTAAAAAAACTACAAAAATAGTCACATTCTTAAAATAGTCACATTCTTAAGTGTGTATGTGTGTGTATATATATATATATATATATATATATATATATATATATATATATATGATTTCTTTTAATTAGAATTTTAATAACTAAGCTATAGAATCTTTCTTAGTATCACTTAAGGTACATGTAAATATTTAGTTTTCTTATATTGTAAGAAATGTTAGTTTATCTTCTTATCTTTATAATTTTAATTTATCTTTTAAAATTAAAAAAAATGAAGCAAAACGAAGCTAACGTGAGAGAGATAAAGTTTGTTCAAACTTTTATCCCAAAAAATCTGATTTTACTTGCTAACAATTATCCCAATCCCATGATCCCCATTTGTAGCCTAACTAAACCCATGATCTACTCATTTTCCCTAACCCCTCACTTCCCATCTCCTTCACGTCTCCCCTCATAAATTTCTCCCCCACATCCCCACTTCCTGGACATGAAAGCAAAAAACTTAACACATACACATCTATATAATAAACTTCACAAATCAAGAATGGGAGGATTTTGGAGAAGAAAAAGAACGTGAAAAGTGAGAGGAAGAAAAAGAGAAGATTCAAAAACAAAAGGAAAGAGAGGTTTTCTAGATAAAATTTTGAGAAATTCTCGTGTGATTAGGAGGTCGAGTTTTCATTCGTGGCTTCGGGTTCGACGTTGTTGCAAATTTGTCGGGCCTGAGTTTCGGCATAGGATTTGAGTTTGTACTGGTTCTTTTTCTTGTATTACTGGAGCTCTTTTGCTAAGGTTTTGATTCTATCCTTCTTCACTGTTATTTCTTAGTTTTCTTGAATAAATTCAGAGCAATAGGATTTGGTTCCTTTTATAAGTAATTTATTTCCTTAATCTGTTACTTTTCTTTTTGAGCATATATTTCTGGATAATTGTTATCATTTAGTTTATTTAGTGAAAGACTAAAAAAGCAAGAATTTATAAGAGATTAAGGCAAAAATGACTACGGTGATGCTATAAATGTTTGCCTAGGTGTTAATTTAGTGGTCAGTTAAGCTTGCACAAATTATGCTATGATATTCATTAGAAATGTGCGCACATTTTTCCCCGTCATTCTTGTGAATAGGCCATAATCTATAATAAAATTTTCTTTATTAGATTGTAATAAGTCTCTTTTATATAATGAAAAAATTTTCTTCTTTGATTATATATGTACAACTGTTCACCACTTGTCCATGAAAAATAAAAAATATTCAAGTGTTAATTTTAGTAGAAATACCTTAAAAATAAGAAAATCTTGTTAATCTTATCAATTTCTGTATGCCTTTAACTTCATTGTAAGTTACTTTAGTACTATGATTAGCTATCTTAAATTAGTCTACGGATGGAGACTTGTTCTTTTGGTTCACTGTTGAAGAATAACTTGCAATTTTCATGAGTTTTATCTTCATTTTATGAACATATTTAAATTGTTTTTGTGGTTGTTGTTTTGTTAGCATAAGTATTTTTCTTTGTAAATTAATTGGACGTTCCACTTTAAATTGTTGAGTATATTTTTTTTCACATTTTCACCGAGGCACATTGGGTCTAGGCACATTGTAAACCCTATTAATAGATAAATGCGGGTTGCTAATTAATTCAAAGCTCGCTCTCTCTTTCTCTCTCTATATATATATATTAGAATAAAAGAAAAATAATAGGAGAGTGAGATGAGTCACGAACTAATTCAAGAATCATTGCAATAAGTAAAAAGTAATCAAAAAATATAAAAATATATGTATTGGATAAGAAAGGACTAATAAATGGAATACTTTAAATAAGCTTAAAATTTTTAGATGTACTTTAAATATTAGTTCATATGTTCATACCCGAACCTTGAATTGATGTGCTTAAGTAATAAAAGGATCATGTGCGCATTCTCGCGTCTCGATGCCTTTAAATTTAAAACAATTATGTTTTATCCATGTGTACATTCTGTACCTTGATTTAACATCTACCTTCAAAGGAATACCTTGTGTGCGTACCACATCTAGGACAAAATAATTAATAAAATATAATAAATTAAGTGAAGTAGTAATAGGCAAACCATAATCAATAAAATACAAGAATAGTGAAGAATTGATTTAAGTCGGACATTAGTCAATAGAAGCGACCGTGTTAGAGCCACGGGACTCGACGGGCGTCTTATACCTTCCGCTCGGTCAATAGAATTCTTTACTCAGTCTTCTGTTTTTGTAGACCATAAATTAGGGGTCAAACCTTCCATCTGATGAGGGATTCAAATAAAAGGTGACTTAGAACACCAAAACTCAATTCCATGTGGCGACTATAAATAATAAATAATTTTCAAAACATCACTTCAATTGGAAAAACTCTTCTAAATCAACCTCGTAATAGGTTTGCGGGGATAAATATTTAGAATTCGAGATTTTTACATTGATTCTTGTTTGGCTTTTGGATATTATTGTGTTTGGGAGCCTAATGTGCTATTTGTCTCTTATTTACCACTTTAATAGTTATTTGAACTGTGATATAAATTTTATCCTCTCTCGCATCCCTCTGAGTCTTCTGATAGGTAGTTAAGTTGTGTTTGCCTACAACATGACAAACTTTTTGTCTTGAGATAAAGCCAGCTAGCCTATGTCACGACCCCAGTTTTCCTCCGTAGGATGTCGTGACGGCACCTAGTATCTACGACTAAGTAAGCCTAACACTTACTGAATAATTGATAGAAATTAACCAACAGAATTATTAAGCAGAAATAGGATATTTCTAAATGAACTCAACATTAACAACATGAAATAACATCCCAAAACCGGTAATATAAGTCATAAGCTCTATTGAGTTTACTAGAAGAATCCCTAAATATAACTGTTCGGAATGGAAATTAAACAGTACAAGTGCAATATCAAAAGGTGACTCTGAGGCCTGCGAACGCGATGTCAGGTTTACCTTGAGTCTCCACAGCAATGCTCAACTAGCTAGCTAACAATCAACAACAACCGAGGCACCTGAGATCTGCACAAAAATATGCAGAAGCATAGTATGAGTACACCACAGCGGTACCCAGTAAGTATCAAGACTAACCTCGGTGGAGCAGTGACGAGGTACCGCCTCGTAGTCTCAAATCATAAAATGAATCACAACTTTTCATATATCACCGCGGGAGCCTTTATATTTAGTTTTCAAAATCATTTTTTCCGAAATAGCATCCCACATATTATCCCACCTTATCACACGGCATGGATTTTAGTAGTTCCCCTTCTAACCACGTATTTCAAGCCCACCTTATTTTATCGCATGCGTTTCAACACCCAGGCTTTATACCACCGCATGCGTATCAATAACAACCACACGACAGAAACCTCGTACAAACACAATAACAACCGCACGCCAGAAACCTCGTGCAAACACAATAACAATTATCGCAACAACACGTGTGCCAAAACTTAACATCTCAAATAAATGACTTTCACAATATGTACCCACATGCCACAACATTTTCTCAAAACAGTTTAAATCTCACAACCACGCATAGCCCTCGGCTTAATAACACTGAATACAACAGCAACAACAACAATAACACGAGAATACGGCAACTAAATCAACACAA
Organism: Nicotiana obtusifolia; assembly: GCA_002018475.1. NCBI lineage: Eukaryota > Viridiplantae > Streptophyta > Magnoliopsida > Solanales > Solanaceae > Nicotiana > Nicotiana obtusifolia. The sequence continues at coordinate 92,920 of MCJB01027755.1, forward strand.
GAACTTCATAACACAAAGAAACGGAAGAACGAACTCACAAAGAAAGACATAACAGGGAAATAATAGTCTCAACAATGATTCCACAAAAGTACAATTCGACAAAAGAGAGATAGCATGAATCAATGACCCCAAAATAAAAAGACGTCAACAATGAAAGGGATAACAAACTTCATTAAGGTAAGCAATTACGGAAGAGATAATACTGATTTCAATTAAGGTTTAGCATTACGGAAAGGATAGTATGACGATAAAAGAGGCAACAACTTCAGTTAAGGCACATAAGAGTTTAATCGGAATAAGGGTAAAATAAGAAGCAATTAATTTCAAATAAGACACATAAGGGTGAATTTAGTAAATGAAGAATTTAACATGACAAAACAACTTCATATCTAATGAACATAAGAACCTAAGAGCCCTAAACGGTCAAATTTCCACAAATAACCCCGAGTAGGTACTTATCACCTCGCGTACACAGCCTTCACATGATACAATTAGCACAAATGACTCAAATCATAAGGGGTAGTTCCCTCACACAAAGTTAGGCAAGATATTTACCTCAAAGAAGCTAGACTGATACTCTAAAATGATCTTCTCGAGAGAAACAACCTCCGAACGGCTCAAATCTAGCCAAAATAACTTCAAATCATAAAAACTCATAGGAAACAATTCCGAATAATAAAGCATCAATCTTTAACAAGAACTAAAAATCAACCCAAAAGTTAATCCCCCAAGCCCACATCTTGGCACCCGACCAAAATTATAAAATCCGAACACCCATACGATTACGAGTCCAACCATTAAAAAATTACCAAATTCTGATATCAATTCGTCCTTCGAATTATCATTTTACATTTTAAAAGATTTCTTCAAAAATTTCCATTTTTATTTAGCTCAAAATACTAATTTAATGATAAAAATAAGGATGAAATCATGAAGTATAACCAATTCCGAGTGAAGAACACTTACCCAATGATTTACTTGAATAACTCACGAAAAATCACTCAAACTAAGGTCTACAACTCAAAATATGGAGAAAAGGGCAAAACCTAGGATATAACCTCTCTGCCCAGCACTTTCCGCATTTGCGGAGCAAGAAGCGCATCTGCGCTCTCGCATTTGTGAGCAAAACTCCGCATCTGCGGTTCACACTGGCTGGACCAAAACGTGCACCAGCACAAAAGAGGGTCGCACCTGCACCTTCGCAGAAGCACCCAACCAACCGCAGAAGCGTCTTACCTCGCACCTGCGATCCATAACACGCAGATGTGATGATCGCACCTGCGATCCATCAACGCAGATGAGGAACTCCCAGGCTCCATTATCACGGAAGAGACACAAACTCCACAGAAGCGGCTCCGCATTTGCGATCAAACCTCCGCAGATGCGGATACACCAGAACACTGCTCAACAACAACCTTAATCAAAATTTCCAAAATTATCTGAACCTCGTTCGAAACTCACTAAAGACACTCGGGACCCCGCCCAAATATAACAACAAGTTCCACAACAAAAAGCGGACCTACTCGAGGGCTCAAATCACATCAAACAACATCGAAACTATGAATCGCACCTCGAATCGAACTTATGAACTTTCAAATCTTCCAACTTCCAAAACTCGTGCCGAAACATGTCAAATCAAACCCGAATGATGTCAAATTTTGCATGTAAGTTCCAAATGAAATTACGAAGCTAATCCAACTCTGTGAATCTTATTCCGACCCCGATATCACCAAGGTCAACTCTCGATCAAACCTCTCAACCTTCCAAAACTTCAACTTTCTAATTTTTGCCGAAATGCTTCAAATTACCTTATGGACTTCCAAATCCCAACGCACGCCTAAGTCCAAAATCACCGTATAAAGCTATTGTAATCATCAAAATGCCATTTTGGAGACGTCCGGACAAAAGTCAAAACTCCAATCAACTCTTACCGCTTAAGCTTCTAAAACAAGAATCCTTCTTCAAAATTGACCCCGAATAGTCCGAAAATTGAACTCGACCACACACGCAAGTCATAACACATAAGACGTAGCTGCTCGAGACCTTAAGCCACCAAATCGGACGCTAATTCTCAAAACGACCAGTCAGGTCGTTACATTCACCCCCTCTAAAATAAAGGTTCGTCCTTGAACGTGTCAAGAACCATTCTGAGGTCATCAAGTGAACTACAATACATACACTCGCGGGTGATCCCACTTCACCCCAATCCACATAGACCCGACGACACCATCCCAACTAAAAATTATTTCTTTCACCCACACTGGTAAACCTTAGAATCAAATATCTCACCATCCAATCATTTCCAACATACCCAATTCCTACATCAACACACAGTATCAGCCTAAACCAGCTGCTACAACTTATGACTACACCCACAAGATACAACCACACGGCGGAACATATCACACATATGCCCTTAACCACAACTCTAGCCACAGTAGCTGCCCATAATCAAATCCAGCACCGGCAATTAGCCTCATAACCGCTAGAACCCTGTTCCAAACCTTCACAACACTAACAACGATGCAAGAAATGTGAAGACCTCATAACTACTCACCCGAATCAACGAGTCCTATCTAACGCCACATGTACACACACCTCGCAAGCTAAAACCCAATAAGTACAGCGCGAATATGATTGAATATACAAGGAAATACAAGAAAGAACTATCAAACAAGCTCGACAAGCGCCACTCCCTATCAGTACCATACTACGAATCAATTTCACAAGGGAGAATCAAAACACATGAACTAATCACAAGGATCTCATCCTGATATAACTCTACCGCGGCACGCATCCTGGTTCAAACACACCAAATCACATGAAAACGTGAGGGTATCACCCTTAACTCTGAATCACAAGTAGAATACATATCATACTGACTGAAACCTTCTTCTAATTCAATTCCGCCGACAAAATCACAACGTATACTGAAATCCCACACCAGTAGAGCATTTAAATCATAAATCGTAACCAACCACCCAGAAATCACATCAAAACCTACCCTCATGGGTAACAGAAAGTCACTTCTAGTCTCATAGCTCTCTGGATGAATTAAAACAACACGATAGACACGGGTTACCATAATAGAATCTCCCAACAAGGGTAATCACATAAAGAGAGTACAAATCACGAAACTCACCCATATGTGAAGAAAAATTGGAGGAATCACCCTGATAAGCAGAACCAAAAAAATGCGGATGAAACTCTTCTATAACAATTCGAACCCATACTTGTACGACATCATTGGATGCAACGGTCTTAGCCCTACTATAGAAAACACCTCAATGGGCCAGGCCTCCCTCTCCTGGGTGCCCTCTACTTGCCTGACCTGCACCCCAAGCTAGCGGTGTAGGGATATCAGCAACTGGAGCAGAACTCATAGCCTGAATACACCGCTGCAGCACATCTGCTCAGAGTCTAGGACAATCTCTCACCATGTAGCTGGTAGCTCCACACTCAAAGCAACCTCTCTGATGACATGGTTGTGGAAGCTATCTGATAAGGTTACCCTGAGACCCATGGGTACCTAAAACAGGAACCAATAGGTCTCTCCGGTCTACGAGGCCTCTTAGCCTCCCTGTCCTCTATCTCCTGACCCCGCATGACTTCTCCCTCCTGGTCCTGCATGCCCTCTAATCGGCGAGCGATCTCTACCACCTGCTGAAATGGAACATCTGACTCCAACTCTCGAGCCATGCTGAATCGGATATCATGACTAAGCCCCCAATGAACCTGCGGACTCGCTCACTAACTGTAGAAACCAAAATAGGTACATGTCTGGACAAATCACTAAATCTAACGACATACTCTAATACCGACATAGTGCCCTGGCGCAACTGCTCGACTCCGTGCGCCACGCTTCCTAAAGGGTCTGCGAACAACTCTCTCAAGAACACCTCTGAATACTGAACCCATGGAAGTGAAGCTGCATCGGCCGGACTATCCAACTCATACACTAGCCACCACTAATATGCTGCTCCCTTAAGCTGGACCGTAGTAAAAGCAACCCCACTCGTCTCCACAATACCCATAATGCGGAGAATATGGTAGCATTCCCCTTAGGAAACCATGCGCATCCTCTAAAACCAAACCACTGAATGTAGGAGGGTAATACTTCTTGAACCTCGCAAGTCTAAGTTGTTCTTCCTCATATGTTGTTGCCCTAACCACGGGCTGAACTAGGATAGTAGGTTGTGTCGGCATGACACTGCAACTTGACTGATATGGACTCGCTGCTCTAGAGTACCAGCGGCGAGAGTCTAAGCTCCTCCCTCGATCTGTGAAGTAACTGGTGCAACTAGAATCAAACTCACCTGGGCCAATGTACCAAACATGCTCAGGGGGACTGTGCTAAAGTCTCCTAAAATCCTAGGGTCACATCAGGCGCCTCCGGGGCCTTTCCCCTAACAGGAGCTAATGGCGGCTCCTCAACATCTGCTCTGACAGGTGCTATAGCTGTAGCACGTGCTCCTCCTCGGCCTCTTCCTCTGCCCCGGCCCCTAGCAATACTGGCTCTGGGGGCTCCATCCTCGGTAACTACAGCTCGTGTCCTCACCACTTGTGAGAGAATGGAATGACAATGGTTTAAACTCTGAGATCAATAAAATCGCACGATAAAAATGAAGAAAGTGAAACTGTCCTAATAGTTCTGTAGCCTCTCGAAGATAAGCATAGACGTCTTTGTACCGATCCACAAGGCTCTACTAAATTCGTTTATGACTCGTAGCACCTATGAACCTAGAGCTCTCATACTAACTTGTCTCGACCCCAGTTTCCCTCTGTAGTATGTCATCACGGCACCTAGTCTCCACAACTAGGTAAGCCTAATACTTACTAAATAAATTGACAGAAATTAACCAACAGAACTATTAAGCAGAAATCGGATATTTCTAAATGAACTCAACATTTACAACACCAAATAACATCCCAAAACTAGTAATACAAGTCATAAGCTCTATTGTGTTTACTAGAAGAATCCTTAAATACAACTGTTCGGAATGAAAACTAAACAGTATAAGTGCAATATCAAAAGGTGACTCCGAGGCCTATGAACGCGACGGCAGGTTTAACTTGAGTCTCCAACGCAATGCTCAACCAGCTAACTAATAATCAATGACAACCGAGGCACGTGAGATCTTCACAAAAATGTGCAGACGCATAATATGAGTACACCACAGCAGTACCCAGTAAGTATCAAGACTAACCTCAGTGGAGTAGTGACGAGGAACGGTCAAGACACCCACTGGACTAAACAACCTGAACAAGTATAAATGTAGAACTAACGGGCCACAATATCAATATAAAGCTAGGCATGAAGACAATAACAATACAATGTTTATAATAGGGACTAAAAGCAACACTTAGCAATGAGGCACAATAGGTAATAACACGGTAGAGTAAGCTGATCACAAATCAAATCCGATGAAACCAAATAAAGGAAGACAAGTGACAACTAGTAGGGACAACCGCTTTCACACCAGTTTTTACCCAAGGATGTCCACGAGGCGCCAAACCTCAAAATCACAAATCACAGCTCCCAATTCGTGAACCCTAATCACTTGGCATCTTGTGCCCACATTATAACTCATAACCGCACGGACGACTCATGTGCTAATAGAACATCCCTCACAAAGAAGGCAAGTAGACAAGAGTATGTATAATTGTTAATGACGTCAAGATTCAACTTTTACAATCGATGTGGGTGATTTAACTACATGTATGCTTGTGCAAGTGTTCTACCACAATTCAAGTCAACAAATAAGAGTAGAGACAATGAATGGCCCATAAAAAAGGATCACCAAGCGAAATGTACAGTATAATAAAGGCAGCATTGAAGTTTGGGGCAGCGACTAGCGCAAAAAGATTAGCTACATAGAACTGAGCAAATAGTGCAACACAGAGGGAAACAGTTAATAGTGTGTCAAGGAAAACAACAATCAAAGACAAGTTCACAGAAAAAGGAAATGACAACAAGAGCACTACTAAGGTACCGCCTCATCGTCTCAAATCATAAAATGAATCATAACTTTTCTTATATCACCGCGGGAGCCTTTATACTTAGTTTTGAAAATCATTTTCCAGAAATAGCATCCTGCGTATTATCCCACCTTATCACACGGCATGGCTTCTAGTAGTTCTCCTACTAGCCACGCCTTTCAAGCCCACTTTATCTCAATTAAGGCTAAGCAATTACGGAAGAGATAATATTGATTTCAATTTAGGTTAAGCAGTTACGGAAAGGATAGCATGACGATAAAAGAGGCAACAACTTCAGTTAAGGCACGTAAGAGTTTAATCGGCAATAAGGGTAAAATAAGAAGCAATTAATTCCAAATAAGACACGTAAGGGTGAATTTAGTAAATGGAGAATTTAACATGACAAAAAAACTTCATATCTAATGAACATAAGAACCTCAGAGCCTTAAACGGTCAAATTTCCACAAATAACCCCGAGCAGGTACTTATCACCTCGCGTACACAGCCTTCACATGACACAATTAGCACAAATGACTCAGGCTCACGTCTCGGAACCCGATCAAAATTATAAAATCCGAACATCCATGTGACAGTGAGTCCAAATATAAAAAAATTACCAAATTCCGATATCAATTTGTCCTTCAAATGATCATTTTACATTTTAAAAGATTTCTTCAAAATTTCCCATTTTTACTTAGCTCAAAACAATAATTTAATGATAAAAATAAAGATGAAATCATGAAGTATAATCAATTCCGAGTGAAGAACACTTACCCCAATGATTTTCTTGAATAACTCACGAAAAATCGGTCAAACCGAGGTCTACAACTCAAAATATGGAGAAAATGGCAAACCCTCAAATATAACCTCTCTGCCCAGCTCTTTCCGCATTTGCGAACAAAGAAGCGCATTTGCGCTCTCGCATTTGCGTGCAAAACTCCGCATCTGCGATTCACACTGGCTGGACCAAAATGCTCACCTGCGCAAAAGAGGGTCGCACCTACGCCTTCGCAGAAGCACCCAACCAATTGCAGAAGCGGCCTACCTCGCACATGCGATCCATAACACGCAGATGCAATGATCGCACTTGCGATTCATCAACGCAGAAGCGCAACTCCCGCCCAGGCTCCATTATCGCGGAAGCCACAAAAACTCCACATAAGCAGCTCCGCATCTGCGATCAAACCTCCACAGATGCGGATACACCAGAACACAACTCAACACCAGCCTTAACCAAAATTTCCAAAACTATCTGAACCTCGTCCGAAACTCATTCTAGACACTCGGGACCCCGTCCGAATATACCAACAAGTTTCATAACACAATGCATACCTACTCGAGGCCTCAAATAACATCAAAACTACGAATCGCACCTCGAATCAAACTTATGAACTTTTAAATCTTCCCACTTCCGAAACTCGTGCTGAAACATGTCAAATTAACCCCGAATGACGTCAAATTTTGCATGCAAGTCCCAAATAAAATTATGGAGCTAATCCAACTCTCATAATCGCATTCCGACCTCAATATCACCAAGGTCAACTCTCGGTCAAACCTCTCAACCTTCCAAAACTTTAACTTTCTAATTTTTTCCGAAATGCTTCAAATTACCCTACAGACCTCCAAATCCAAATCCGGACGCACGCCTATGTCCAAAATCACCATATAAAGCTATTGGAATCATCAAATGTCTTTTCGAATTCGTCTACACAAAAGTTAAAACTCCGATCAATTCTTACCGCTTAAGCTTCTAAAACACGAATCCTTCTTTCAAATTAACCCTGAATCATCCGAAAATCGAACTCGACCAGACACGCTGGTCATAACACATAATACTAAGCTTCTTGAGACCTTAAGCCACTAAACTGGCTTGAGACCTTAAGCCACTAAACTGGACATTAATTCTCACAACGATCAGTCGGGACGTTATAGCGTACCAGCTTCTGGTGAAGGATTTAGTCACACATGATTAGGCGGGAGAGCCGTTAGCTAGCCAGTGTTGTTCTACTACTGGTGACGCTTGACGCTCCTTGGCTCGAGTTGTTTGTTCGGGTAAGCCAAGTCTAGATACAATCTCCTTTAAGATTTGAAAAGTTAAAAGAACAAGCCACTAGCAACGGACATCCCTAGTAGGCTACGTTTTATTTGCATCATGTACATTGGACTTAGCGGGACTCGGCACAGGGGCCGGGCCCGTCTAGGACAGGTACCAATTTTTTGACCAACATATTCATTTTCTGTGCTATATGTAATATTATTTGGTAGGCTTTGCTAAAATGTTGATCGACTTTAGGATAGATTAATGGAACAGAGGAAAGAGAAAAAGAAAATTTCCTCCATGTTTTCATAAAATAACCATTTTTTAAAATAAAATAAAATTTTAGAGTGCTCTGGTGTGTAAAATCATAATTTTCAAAATGGTATTTTTTATTTTTTATTTTTTAACAGAACTATGGGAGTCTAATTCTCACCAGATGTGAGATACGTAGGCAACCCTCATCAGGTCCAGCCCTCACTTTTCAAAAAAGAAAGATTTATTTTTTTTTTTTAGAAGTCTTTCTTTTAAATTCCCACAAAAAAAAGAGTTAATTTATTTACTTTATTCCTGATCTTCCTTAACTACGTAATGATCTGATTCCCATTGAGGTCAAGGAAATAGTTAGGGAGGAAGAGGCTCCTAATGTGATGAACAATCTTTAGCCTACTCACAATAATGGGCCAGTCGTTGGAATGATTGAAAGCCATAGTAGCCATTGCTGCAACAGAAAAGAAACCTAAATGGGCCCAAACCTGAAACTTTCCCTATCAGACTGGAGTCTCGGTAGCCGGTCTTGCTATCTTTTCTGTATTTCGGTTTATTTTAGGGTGTAGTCCGAATGCTTTTACTTTACTGTCTTACTTTCTGATGCAAACCCTTCTATTTTTTTTGTATATAATATTCAAATAAATGAAATCAATATTTCATCATTCATGAACGTCTCTTTTCTTAATCTTGTCATCTTTCTTATTCTCTTTTCAGTTCTATTAATGCAGATTTAATAACATGACATGCTTGCGGACTTCATGCCCAGATCCTAAAACGCTGTCAGACTTCGAAATAATGAATCAAGAAGCAGAATATGTTGAAGATAAGACTTGTAAGAAACTAAACAAAAAATTGGAACAAAGTTGAAATTCCCTCTTTTCGGATCATTATTGAAGTCGAGATCGAGGATGAAGAATGGGTCAAAATCCCAAAAGGAACAATTGACTATGATTGATGAAAATTTGGATGCAGTTTGCCACAGGTAGTTGTACTAACAAAGAATGGCTCGTGCCAACAACAAGAAAGTGCGACCCAGGAAGGTTGAAGTGGGGCAACTTGTTTTAAAGTGCATCCTTCTGCATCATAAAGAAGCTAAAGGAAAGCTTTCTCCAAATTGGAAAGATTCGTGCATTGCAACAAGAGTGTAGCCAGAAGAGAGCATTGTATTTGGGAGACATCGAAGGAAATGTCCCCGATATAACTGTCCATGCAAATGCAAAAGTCAAAAGGTACTATATTTAACTCATTACTTGGTGTTAACATTCTCTGATTGGGATGAAAAAGGCTTTCTTTCTCACTACCAAACACCATTAACCCTTTTGCAAACCCTTTGAGTCGGTTCCCTCTCTTTGATTACCCTCTTTGGAACTTGGAAGTTATTATTAAAAAACAACAAAGAAAAGAAAGAGAAAGAAAAAGAAAAAAAATAAAGGAAAAAAACAAAAAAGAAGAAGAAAAAAAGGAGAAAAAAAAAAGAAGCAAAAGAAAACAAAATAGAAGAAAAACAAAGCAAAAATCAAAACAAGTTCAAGTTAATTGAACTACGTCCGACCTGATTCTGAAAGGATACGTAGGAAGCCTCACTCTGGGGTTCGATCACACCAAACAAAAATTCACATTCCCCAAAAGTGAAAACTAAGGCTGATGTTACAATGGTTCGGCGATAGTTTCGCTCGTAAGGTTCCAAAGTTGTAATTCAATCCAAATTCTTTTTACCCAAATCCTTTCAAGTCCTTTCAATCAATCGACAAGAATGTTCAAGAATTGGAGGATACGGTTAATTGGATCGGATGCAACCAAATGAGAAAAATAAAATGAGAAAGTTCTATTGGTGAAAACCGTCATAAGCACTGTAGGGCGATGGTGAGTAGAGAAAATAAAAATAATAGAATCTTAGAGAAAATAAAAATGAGAGTCTTGTTAGTGAAAACCCGCAAAGAGTATTATAAGTCGATGGCGAGAAGAGAAATAAGAGAGGTCAGCTAGTGAAAACCCGCAAAGGCCACTGTTGATCGAAAAGAGAATCCACGCAACCATGGCATCAACACAGTCCTAAGTAAGGTTTCTTGATTTCAAGTCAAATGTTGTGATGAATTTTTGAGAATCGGACAGTTTACACAGATCAGGCATCCAGTCCAAAAGACATGTCATGTTCATTGAAGTCTGCATATACTCCCAGATAAGTCCATCTTTCTGTCCCGAAAGGGATACCTCTTGTTATAAAATCAATCTCTATTCCATTATTCTTTATTTTTTGAATCCCTTTTGGTCTTACTTTGTTCCAAAAATAAGACAAAGAAAAGACGGCAAGACCGATTTACAGGGTTCTCATTTAAAGCGACCTGATATATTCAAAAGGCACCCAGCTTCGGCAAGGGCATCAAGTCGACCCAGAATGGCCATGACTGGTAGATACTTTGAAATTGAAAACTTTGAAAGATGAAAATCAAATTAAAGCACCAGCAAAGGCAAAACAAAGCTGAAAGGTTAAGCCCCACGTGACTAACAGTCATTGGCAAAGTTTGAAAAGCCAAAAGTTCCCCAATGCTCCGAAACTAAAAACTTTAGAAGAAAGAAGTCAAAGTGAAATGCCCACAAAGGAAAAATAAAGTTAAAAAAAGGTAATCCCACGCGACTAACCGTCATGGCAAAGTTTGGAAAAGCCAAAGGTTCTCCGGGGTCAGAAATGCAGTTGGTGTTCAGTAAATAACCAGTTGCAGTTGAAATCATTAAAGAAGATGAGCCGAGATCAAGACACTGAAATAATCAAGGCGACAAACCGACCACCATTTTGAAACTAACAAATCTTTCTTTATTCAGAAGAGGAACAGAACAATTGTGGAAAATAGTTCGTGAAAAGACGAACACCACCAAGTGAAGTTCTCAAATCCTTGATTTTCTTCCAAAATACATGTAATAATTTTATTTTCATTATAGGGAATCAATACCCTACCTTCAATACCGGGTACTACATCCCCTGGTTGCATTTCTTATTGCTAAGATAGGGTACGATATTCCTTAGTAGCATATCAGAGCGCCATGAGCCTCACTTTATTGCCAACATAGGGTACGGCATTCCCTAGTAGCATCTCAGAGCGCCACGAGCCTCATTTTCTGCCTACATAGGGTAATCTTAGAGAGCCAAGACCTCACCTTATTGCAAACATAGGGTACTACATCCCATGGTTGCATGTTTTATTTCCAACATAGGATACGACATTCCCTTGTACCATCTCATAGTGCCTCGAGCCTCATATATTACTTTTTGCCAAAATAAGGTACGATATTCCCTACTAGCATCTTAGAGCTCCACGAGCCTCAATTTATTGCAAACATAGGGTATGACATTCCCTAGTAGCATCTCAGAGCACCACAAGCCTCTTTTTATTGCCAACATAGGGTACGACATTCTCCGGTAGCATCTCAGAGTGCCACGAGCCTCATTTTATTGCCAACATAGGGTACAACATTCCCTAGTAGCCTCCCAGAGCGTCACGAGCCTCATTTTATTGCCAACACAGGGTACTACATCCCCTGGCTGCATTACTTTCTGCCAACATAAGGTACGACATTTCCTAGTAGCATCTCAGAGAGCCTCATTCTATTGCCAACATAAGGTACGACATTCCCTAGTAGCATCTCAGAGAGCCTCATTTTATTGCCAACATAGGGTACGACATTCTCTAGTAGCCTCCCAAATCGCCACAAGCCCCATCTTATTGCCAACACAGGGTACTACATCCCCCAGCTGCATTACTTTCTGCTAACATAGGGTACGATATTCCCTAGTAGCATCCTAGAGTGCCACGAGTCTCATCTTATTGTCAACATAGGGTACTACATCCCCAGAAGCCTTCCTTCTTGTTAACACAGGTACGACATCCCCTATTACCCAAAAAAAAAAAAAAAAAAGAAAAGAAGCTTATTTTTTTTTCAATTCTTTATTCTGCAATAGCAAAGATAGTTTATTATATTTTCAATAACTCAGAAAAATTTTCTAATGCAAACTGGGGCAGAACATTTTTGTTCGTTTTGTTTGTTGATGACGGCTTGCAGGTTCTTCTACAAAGCACGAATTGGATGCGGAAAAATAAGGTTAGCTCTCGCCAGAGAAAGTGAAACGTTTGATATCAATACCTGTTGCAACCAGCTTTGACATAATGCATGCAGAGATCTCAAGATCCGTCTTCTCGTCATCTTATCAAGAAACAGGACTATGAGAATATTTCATAGTCTGTTGCATCGAGAACATCAAGTTTCAGTCTAAAGTCAATGGGCAAGCAAGTCAAGAATCAAGACAAGACTTCAGATGAAATTTAGATAGGAATTTGTAATAGTAGGAACCGTGGATTGGAACCTCGACGGAACTTCACTCGACTCTCCCTCTAAGCATTCCATCACACTTCTTTCACTTGAACTACGCGTGACCTGATTCCCTTATAACCTGAGATCTGTAGGCTGCCAAAAACCAAGGCTTGGTCACATCTTTTTCGTTATCTTCTTTTCCTTTTTAAATAATAGTGAGGTCAAAAATCAGTCACCTTGTTCATTTTCTTTGCTTGAAAACTCTTCATGTTTCCAAGCAAAGAGGGTATGCTATGAACAACAAATTTTTACCACACCCAAATTCTATATGATTTTAGTGTAAATATCTCTTTTAGGTTTAATCTTAATATTTAAAATTTTATCTTACTCTTAATAGGCTTTATTTCAAAAAAATATAAAAAATAAAAACTACAAAAATAGTCACATTCTTAGAGTATAACTTTTATTTCTTAAAAGAAAAATTCGTATATATATA
>MCJB01027755.1:106278-147858 GCA_002018475.1 Nicotiana obtusifolia
ATATATATGGTTTCTTTTAATTAGAATTTTAATAAGTAAGTTATAGAATCTTTCTTAGTATCATTTAAGGTCATGTAAATATTTAGTTTCCTATATTATAAGAAATGTTGGTTAATCTTCTTATCTTTTAAGATTTAAAAAAAAAAAAAAAAAAAAAAAAAAAAGAAAGAGCAAGATGAAGTGAACGTGAGAGAGATGAAGTTTGTTATCAAACTTTTATCCCAAAAAATCTGATTTTACTTGCTAACAATTATCCCAATCCCATAATCCCCATTTTTAGCCTAACTAACCCCATGATCTACTCATTTTTCCTAACCCCATAACTTCCCCTCTCCCTCACGTCTCCCCTCATAAAGTCCTCCCCCACATCTCCACTTCCTGGACATGAAGGCAAAAAACGTAACACACATACACATCTATATAATACACTTCACAAATCAAGAAGGGAGATTTTTTAAGAAGAAAAAGAACGTGAAAAGTGAGAGGAAGAAAAAGAGAAGATTCAAAAACAAAAGGAAAGAGAGGTTTTATAGATAAAAGTTTGAGAAATTCTCGTGTGATTAGGAGGTCGAGTTTCCGTTCATGGCTTCGGAATTCGACGTTGCTGCTACTTTGTCCGGCCGGAGTTTCGACATTGGATTGGAGTTTGTAGTGGTTCTTTTTCTTGTATTACTAGAACTCTTTTGCTAAGGTTTTGATTCTATCCTTCTTCACTGTTATTTCTTAGTTTTCTTTGAATAAATTCAAAGCATTAGGATTTGGTTCCTTTTATTAGTAATTTATTTCCTTAATATATTATTTTTCGTTTTGAGCATATGTTTCTGGATAATTGTTATCATTTAGTTTATTTAGTAAAAGACTAAAAAAGAGAGAATTCATAAGAGATTAAGGCTAAAATGACTATGGTGATGCTATAAATGTTTGCCTAGTGTTAATTTAGCGGTTAGTTAAGCTTGCACAAATTGTGCTATGATATTCATTAGAAATGATCATACTTTTCCCCGTCATTCTAGTGAATAGGCCATAATCTATAATAAATTTTTCTTTATATGATTGTAGTAAGTCTCTTTTATATAATGAAAAGCTTTTCTTCTTTGAGTATATATTTACAAAGGTTCACCACTTGTCCATGAAAATTAAAAACAATTCAAGTGTTAATTTTAGTAGGAATACCTTAAAAATAAGAAACTCTTGTTAATCCTATCAATTTCTCTATGCCTTTAACTTCACTATAAGTTACTTTAGTATTATGAATAGCTATCTTAAATTAGTCTATGGATGGAGACTTCTTCCTTTGGTTCATTGTTGAAGAATAACTTGTAATTTTCATGAGTTTTATCTTCATTTTATGAACTTTATTTGAAAATTTTTTGTTTTTGTTGTTTTGTTAGCATAAGTATTTTCCTTGGCAAATTAATTGGACGTTTCACATTAAACTGTTGAGTATATTTTTTTTCAAATTTTCACTAAGAATAGGTTTAAGGGAGGATATAGCTAATTGGGTCTAGGCACATTGTAAGTCCTATTAATAGATAAATGGGGGTTGCTAATTAATTCAAAGATCGCTATATATATATATATATATATATATATATATATATATATATATATATATGTATGTATGTATGTATATATATATATATATGTATGTATGTATGTATGTATTGGATAAGAAAGACACTAATAAATGGAATACTTTAAATAGGCTTAAAAGGTTTAGATGTACTTTAAATATTAGCTCATGTATTCACACTCGAACCTTGGATTGATGTGCTTAAGTAATAAAAGGATCATGTGCGCATTCTCGTGTTTCGATGCCTTTAAATTTAAAATAATTATGTTTTAACCATGTATACATTCCGTACCATGGTTTAACATCACCTTTAAAAGAATACCTTGTGTGTGTACCGCATCTAGGTCAAAATAATTTGTAAAATATAATAAATTAAGTGAAGTGGTAATAGGCAAACCATAATCAATAAAATACAAGAATAGTGAAGAATTAATTTAAGCCGGACATTAGTCAATAGAAGCGATCATGTTAGAACCACGAGACTCGAGGGGTGCCTTACACCTTCCCCTCGGTCAACAGAATTTCTTACTCAGTCTTCTGTTTTCTTAGACTATAAATTAGGGGTTAAACCTTCCATTTGATGAAGAATTCAAATAAAAAGTGACTTGAAACATCAAAACTCAATTCCAAATGGTGACTCTAAATAATGAATAATCCCTTTTCAAAACGTCACTTCAATTGAAAAAACTCTTCTAACTCAACCTCGTAATTGTGTGACGATAGGAATGAAAGAAGTGAAGTTTCCTAATAGTTTCGTAAGCTCTCGAAGATAAGTACAGACGTCTCCGTAACGATTCGCAAAACTCTACTAAACTCGCTTATTACGCGTAGCATCTATGAACATAGGGTTCTAATACTAACTTGTCACGACCCCAATTTCCTTCTGAAAAATATCATTAGGTTTACTTAGTCTTAAAGAGTAAGTATCACTACGACATACTTCGGATTAGGAAAATTAGGTTCGTGACATTCAATATTTCTCAACTTAAAAAAAAAAACTTGTTTGGAGTTGTTATTAGAGCTGAAAATCAAATTCTTCTTTCTCATTTGAAGAATCTACGATGAAATTTTCAAAACCCACTACGTTTTTTGGGTGCCGAAATTTTTTGAAAACCCCATTCGATTTGTTGATTATGCATAGAGAAAATCGGCGGGGTGTTGCCATTTTGAGCTTAAAATTGTGAATCAAACACTGATTTGGTGCATTTGAGTGAAAAACGAACTTGAATTACATTTTTTAGGTCGTCGAAATTCAAAGCTCGAAAAGGATTCAAGAACCTGAAATTTCTTGCTTGATTCCTACTGGAATGGAGTGGGAAAACAAATATTGGAGCTTCAAACGGGAAGAATACCACCGGTGTTCAAAAAGTTGAAAAATCACCATTTAAGGGTTTATGAGAAAGCTCGAGAACATAAGATTTAAGTACTCTGATTCGCTGAAGTTTAAGTTGAAGTGTTAGCTGGGGTTTGTAGGGATATCGATGTTAAAAGTTGTGGTTACCATCTGTCCATTTGGTGAACGTTTTTGTTCGGATCGAAAAAATTGAACGCCAAAATGAAGAAAGGAAGAAGAAGCAACTTTTTTTGGGATTATTTTGAATTTTCTTGTTTAGTAGTGCAATGAATAAAATCTTATTAAAAATGGTGACATGGACTCTTACGTGGCATTTTAATTGAGCTGTCAGGTACCACAGGGATAAATTTATTATTTTTTTAACAGTAGGGATAAATTTAGACAAACGAAAAAGAAAATCTGATACTAAAAACAGTTTTATACGCTGCCGTTAGAACCTGGATTCCGGGTGAACTGATATAGGTAGCCAGTGCTACAGCGGAATCTGTTAGAGGAATATTGAGAACAAAATTATTTAGAGTTAGTAATGATATTATATTCACATTTTTCTTGGACTAAGTAGGATGAAGCTATCCCAGGTATGTGTTTCTATTTTCTTTGCTTTTCTTTAAATTTTTCATTTTCTTTTCACCTTAAATTTTTCCACAAAAAATAAACTAAGGGAAACGAAAATGAAAAAAACTAAGAATTCCCACAGTAGCACTGACAATTCTTTTCCCTTAGTTATTTTTAATTTTTTTACATACTTATGTTTTTACTTTAGGTCATGTTATGTTACAATAGGTTTACCGATTAGGGGAAATATGTTTTAACTCGTTAATACGTTTACTTTAGATTCTATGGTCTATAATGCTTGAAATATAAAAAAATTATATTGAATGAAATTGGATATTTAAATAATCCAAGTTGATGTAATTTTTCTTTCTCGAATTGGATGGAAAAATACAAAATTAAATCGCTTGTTTGTTAGTCTTCGCAACTATATCTAGCTTGAGAAATATTTTTAAAAAATTCTAGTAAGAAGTAGTAGATGCTGTCACGATCCAAAACCTATTATAGATCGTGATGCCGCCCAACGTCGCCGTTAGGCAAATGAACGATGGACTATCACGTAAATCGTTCATTTTATTAATTTCAAAATCATAAACTTTTACTAAGTAAGAAAATTTACACCTTTGAAATTCACGTGTATATATATAATTAGTATTGTATAAAATAAAAGGTGATAATAATATGCAAATCTGTAAGCATCAACTAGAATATCTCCAAAATCCGGTGCCACAAGTGCATGGGCATTTACTAAGCAGTACAACATTAATACAACATCTGTCTGGAATGCTAAATAAGACAGGATAAAGTAAATAGTACGACGGAGACTCTGTGAGTTGCGATATGTAGCCTGGAATGCAGCTCACCATAAAGTCTCCTTAGCAACTGTGTCTACGCGCCAAGATGACCACCAATTGAGCCTGTCAGATCCTGCACATTTAGTGCAGAAGTGCAGCATAAGTACGTAAATCAACGCATACCCAGTAAATATCTAACCTAACTCGGGAGAATTAGTTACGAGGGGTCGGCATGACACTTACTAGAGGTCCAATAAAGCAATATGATAAATCATAAGTAGATATGAGGCACATCACTAATAATGGGGTAATACTGTAAGTTACATAACCTTCCAAAATTTCTTTTAAAAATAAATTTCTCAGTCTCGTATTCTTTCTCAATATCTCAGATGTATCAAGTGCCAGTATCAAACGGATAAGGAATACCATATAAAATGCCAAGCATCAGTGGACGGATAATTTTGTGAATATTCAGACGGTAGCG
Source organism: Nicotiana obtusifolia (assembly GCA_002018475.1). NCBI lineage: Eukaryota > Viridiplantae > Streptophyta > Magnoliopsida > Solanales > Solanaceae > Nicotiana > Nicotiana obtusifolia. Next base: position 111,036 of record MCJB01027755.1, read on the forward strand.
ATATAATGCACGATTATGTTAAGGTCGTACGGTCCGATCCAGAATAATGTGTACACTGCCGAGGATCGAGCGGCACGAACCATAGATATATCTATTATACTACCGAGGTGTTAGGCCCGCTCTACAAGAAAGGAAAAAACTTATCGAATCACGAGGCATGTGCTTACAACACAGATACAAGTGCATAATAGTGAGTTGTTGCCAAAATATTTGATAAACATAAAGGGGGTATATTCACTATATTATATTCACTAATATATTTATATATATATATATATATAATTGTAATTTTAATTAATTAAGCTAGCAAAATGAGTCGACCAGGACATAAACATGCTTTAGCTACATGATAAAGTCCTAAGTCTACCGGATATAAATATGTTTTACATACGTACGGACTCTCGTCACCTCGTGCGTACGTAGCACCCACAACTAGTAGCACATAACAATAGCATCACCTAGGGGATAGTTTTCCCTTCACAAGGTTAGACAAGAGACTTACCTCGCTCCGAAGTTCCATAACTGGCTCACATGCCTCTAACTCTTCAATCAAAGCCCCTCGACCCGAAACTAGTCAAATAATGTCCAAACCAATAAATATACACTCTAATACTCATAATTAATCAATTTATAATAATTTCCAAACTCGAAAAGTCAACAAAGTCAACCCTCAGGGCCACGTACCCGATCCCGAGGATTTTTGAAGATAAACTTTACCCATGACGCCACGAACTCAAATATATGATTTATTCCAAATTTCATATCCAATTTCGCGATCAAAATCTAGAAATACGATTTTTAGGTTTTCTACCAAAATTTCACAATTTCTACTAATTTTCATGCTTAAATCTGTTATATAAATCATGTATTTAACTCACAATACATAGAAATATCTTACCTCAAAATTGATGATGAAAATGACTCCTCTACATCGCCCCAATCGCCCAAGCAAGAGAGGAATGAGAGAAATGGGCAAAAATCCTGTTTTTAAAACAATTCTGCCCAGGTCTGCCTTCATCGCGTTCGCGACAATCCGTCTGCGTCGCGATACCTAGCTGTTCCTTCCCTTCGCGTTCGCGAAGGCCTTCTGTCTCGTAGCCACCCAACGTTCTTCGCTTTCCCGTAGGTTGCCACAACCCTTCTCCGCCTTCGCGACCTCTGTGTTGTGTTCACTATGAGCAAAAATCCAGTAGCCCAAAATTCCTTCTTCGCGAACGCGTAAGCTCCTTCGCGTTCGCGAAGACCAAAACCAGACACCAGCACCAGCAGTTGCAAAACAAGGAAAAGTTATTCGAAACCACTCCAAATCACACCTAAGGCCCTCGGGACCACATCCAATCACACCAACCAGTCCCAAAACATAACACAAACTCCCTCGAGGCCTTAAATCACACCAAACATCATCAAAATTACGAATCGACAATCGAAACCTTCTTTCTACTTTCAAACATTCAAATTTCGACGAACGCGTCCGAATTACACTTAAATATTCCGGAATGACGCCAAAATTTATGCATAAGTCATAAATCACAATATGAACCAATTGCAAGGCTCGGAACCTCAAACTAACATCTATAACATCAAAATACACTTCAAAACTTATGAAATTTTAAAATTTTCAAAATACCAACTTTCCATAGTAAGCGCCGAAATGCTCCTGGACCGCCCCATGCTTAACTCGAACACTACCCAAGTCCGAAATCATCATACGAACCTATTAGAACCTTCAAATTTCGATTCCGAGATTGTTTACTCAAAAGTCAAACCTTGTTCAACTCTTCCAACTTAAAGCTTCCGAATTGAGGATTTTTACGAATCAACTCCGAACTTTCCGAAATTAAATTCTTACTACGCGTACAACTCATAAAACATGAAGTGAAGCTACTCACGGCCTCAAACCGCCGAACGATGCGCTAGAGCTCAAAATGACCGGTCGGTCGTCACATATGCTTTCACAAACAAAGGTCAAGCTTAATTTGTCGTCCGTGGCTGAATGTGATCTTGACTGGGACCTATTATACTGCATATTAAATTAGAGGAGAAACAACGAAAACAATATAATTAAAGAAACTCAAAGGAAAGAATAGACTTGTAGCATACGACTATTAAGAATTATATATAATTTATAAAGATGACAATTAAGTTTCATCCCCGAAAAATGTATATTACCTTTATTTAGCTCATACAACGTTCAAGAATTGGATTCTGACATTAAACGAGTGGAAAATGGAAAAAGAAATCTAGAAAAAGGTAAAGTATGATGCTGGATAGCTTGTAATATAAGTCCCAGTTCTTTTTTCCTTTTTGTTCATTTTCCATCTTCATTTGGTAAAAAACTAAATTCTCTCCTAACTTTTATGATCAGGGTTGTAACGCTTCTCATTTTGGAACTCAGCCTGAGAGTAGAGTAAAAACTTGCTCCCGCCTGGTAGTTACACCAACCCAAGAATATATAACACATGTATTCACAAACACTTTTATCACTAAACTGTAGTCAACTAATACACATTCTCACCTTAATTTATGACTTAACTATGGTAAATTAATATGTTTGGTATAAATACCGGGTGCTGGAAAGTATTTACCCTGATACAAACAAAAAAGAAAAAGTTGTGGAGAATGAGGCTTTAAATGGTTTTAATATTTTATAGGAATCAATGAAACTGCAAGAGAAGTTAATGGCCACAGCAAAATAGACTTTGATGATGAAACAGCTGAGTTTCATTTCATTAGTTTCTGAACATTAAGTCCTGTCGACATAATCGACATACTAAAACAGCGCAAGTCAGTCTTTAACCTCAATAACTTCAGTAAAACACCAAAAAACGGATGACACTATAGTCAGCTTCAGATCTCAGCTGCAAAAATTGTAATGAAATGGTAGAAAACAGGGCAGGATACGACAACTACAAGAAAAGTTCCATCAACTTTTAGCTCTGGAATCAGCTGACATACGGCCCCAGAAGGTATTCAATGCACAACATCAAGAAATTTCTTAAAAAAACCAATAATATGAAGTTTTAAGAAGATTCGCTTCAATTTTTCAAAGATCCAGCGATTTGGAAGTTAGACAGTAGCTTTGCTTCCTCTATTAGTTTTACTTTTGAAAATACTCTAAGAAATACCAAGCATCTCGCCATGTGCTTATTGTAGTGGTGTGCTACAACTGTGTAAATCTTCTTTGTATCGGCTCAAAATTTTACATCGTAAAAGGTGCAATCTCTACTCCATCAATTTATCCGTAGAGCTATGACAATATTTCATAACTACCAACAAAGAAGATTACTTACTACACAAGCACTAGAGAAACTAAGCAAGTCATGGATTTCAAATTATACGAATACTAGTACAAGATATATTACACTCTTCCCTGCAATCTCGTCAGCCTAGCCTAGAGATACAATAATTAAATCTACTAAAAACAATATACCATTAACTGACGTTAGAGTTTTGCAGACCCCAAATCATCGCTGAAGCTGCAGAATTCTCTGCATCTTTTACTCGCGACTTCTCCTCTCCCTTCACACAAAGCAAGCCTTCAGCAATTGGAACTTGCACAGAACATATAAACCTCCTATCATGAGCGGGACCTATCTGTTTCTCTATTCTGCACCCATCATAAAGCAAACAATAAGGAAACTAAATCAAAGTATCACGCAGTTCACACGTGTTTACCCCCAAAACAAAAAACCAGTTGGTGGCATATGGTAGTGAGACACACAAACCCGAAAAAAGAACTAACAAAATAGTAAAAGCTCCCGCGTGCAAAACACAAGTAAAACATCTTCAGATCTGAGAATATGAAGACTGAAGAGTCAAATTTACTCGAAATATTAAACCTCAGCACATCCAAAAGTAGGTGTAGAAATAACAATTGTATGAGTTCATTCAATTGAAGTGACAAAGGAATATGCAACCAAAAGAAGAAAATAATTTTATCAGTAGGATTCCCTAATGTCCAAGTTTTTCCATGTTATGCATGCTAACTGCAACAATTAAAATAGTTTGCTTGTGCAACTGTAAATTATCTCACTCCAAGGAAAAGTTTAAACCTGTAAGTCGGTATGGGCCATTTCTTTCTTCCACATAGCTCATGCAGCTTCTGCTTTGCTCCATCAATCTCTATATTCGCTTCAACTTCAGTATTCGTCTTACCAGTAGATTTATAAGCTAATTTTTGGAGTGCAGCCTTTGCAGCGTGAAGTTTAGCATTTTCTTTGTTCTCCGAAGAAGCTGAGATAATAAATTGACCATCGACATAAATACTAGCAATGTCTTTCTCTCCTTTTCTCCAATGCTTTATATCGACTTGTTTTCCGTCCTTCTGGCAAAGCTCATACAGCATGGTTACAGGCTGTGGTTGTTCTTCCAACAAGTCTACCGTGATAATAGGCTCGAGGAGGCCTCTAAATATCTGACACAAAATGAAACTAAACTAATCAGAACATCGGGATGTCGTTTCTCATCTGCAAGACAAGAATGCTAGATTTCTAGGTCGAAAATGGCAATCTAATTGGCTTTCCGATAATAAGAAACACACCTTTCATATGACCTCACCATTTTACTTTTTCATTATAATGACAATTTCAAATTTCAATAGGCAACCCCACCTTCTCTCTCTCTCACGACTTCAAAACCTTGCTTAGTTAGGTCACATGAACTTATTTCATTGTAAACAGATCTAATGGCATTCTAGAGAAGGAAAACTAAAAATTTCTTTTATCATAGATATGAGCTTAAACACAGTGCCAAAAATAAAATATAAATGACTTCTGTTTTAGGATAAGTATTAACTCTGTCATTTCTTCTCAAGGAAACAAACAGATGTATAAAAGGCATATTTGGAAAAGTAAGGTGTTAAGTCTGAAACAACATAAACAACAACAACCCAGTAAATCTCACAAGTGGGGTCTGGGGAGGTAGTGTGTACGCAGACCTTACCCCTACCCCGGAGGAGTAGAGAAGCTGTTTCCGATAGACCCTCCGCTCAAGAATATGAAAAAGGCGAGAAGAGAAGGGAAGGGACAATAGTTGAAATGCAATAACAAAACCAGAAAATAAGCCTCGATGGTATGAACAACGGAAGGATAGTGTGAATACAACATTAACCACTAGCAGTTTATGCCAACCCTATCAAACTAGCCTCACCCCTGGACTCGACTACGTCCTATCCTACAACCATAATGCTCGACTTCCACACCTTCCTATCAAGGGTCATGTCCTCGGAAATCAGCAACAACGCCATGTCCTGTCTGATCACCTCTCTACAATACTTCTTAGGCCGCCCTCTACCTCTTCTCGTACCCGCCAAGGCCAAACGCTCGCACCTCCTCACCGGAGCATCAGGGCTCCTCCTCTTTTCACGTGCCCGAACCACCTGAGCCTCGCTTCCCGCATCTTGTCATCCATAGGAGCCATGCACACCTTCTCCCGAACAACTTTATTCCTAATCTTATCCATCCTAATATGCCCGCACATGCACCTCAACATATTCATTTTTGAAACTAACAAGAATAATGACAATTGAAACATAACCCCAATTTCCTTGAAACTTGATTATTTTTCAAGTGAGTTTGTTAACCGAGTTAGCAAAAATTAGTATAAATGAATGAAAAAGGGTTATTGCAAGGAGCATTATATTAACAGTGGCTGCCATCTTTCTAGCAGATCAAAGGGGGTCCTCGTTTACTAGAACTATTTCAGAGAGTTCATGTAATAAATTAGCTAGTCTTGGGAACATCTGCGCCATAATTGGCACCTCTGATTTTTCTGATAGCTCATTTAACTCTACAAATCATGGACTTGATCCCAATGGGACTTCCATGATAGAACATTGTAATGCTACTTAGTTTATATTAATAAAGTACCCCTGTTAACAAAAAAAAAAAAAAAATTACTGTGTATCCAGTTGTGTAACTTGTAAAGTACACAAGATACCTCCATTTGCAACTTCCCTATATCCAGTAGGCCTGCACAATTCCTAAAGTTTTTAATTCCAAGAATTACGTTCTCAAGATACAACCAAAATCCACGAAAAAAAGAAACGGACTTATGATCCACCAATATATCTAAACAGCCAAGAGACAGACAACTGACCAGCCAGAGATTCTTCAGATCAAAGCCACAATCCACATATACAGCTGCCGCCACTGACTCCACAATGTCAGCAAGAACCTTCGGCGCCTTCATTGCTCCTCCATGGAACTCTGCTTGCTCCTCCTGTTCCACTGTTACTACGAATTCCTTCACCTATATTCAAATTTTAAATCCCTCAATTCAATATTCCCAAAAAATTTAACTTAATCAATTTAAGGCAACTAATAATTGGCCAAGAAAGCTAAATCTGATCTTGTCACAAATAATATACATAATGTACCTGCAAAAAAGAAAAAAATACTTGACCCTCAAGCCAATAAAACCACTGCTTTTGGCCTCAAAGAGTTAGCAGACCCAAAATTATGTAAGCTTGAAATTGATTATTTAGTAAATTGGGGAAAAAAAGCTACAGAAAAATTGATTAGAAAGAAATAAATTTCAACTAACAATAATTTTATGAACAAGTTTAAGGCATGTTTTTAAGGTTTAGTTTTAGGCCGCCAATTTTATTGAGCCGCCACATTTATGTTCCAAATGTACCTTTTCATCAAGGGCGTTAGCATTGTGGCGGACATATTTATAGAGACCATGGCGAACGGCAACTCTAGCAAGTTTCTCAGTGCTGATGTTAGCGGCACGGAGGAGAGAGAGTTGACCTTGGTCAAGTTCTGGGTATGCCAAATAAACATAATTGGTGATTGCTAAGCCAAGAGCAGCGTCACCCACGAACTCAAGGCGCTGATAAGAAACAGATTCAACGCAAGAAGAGTGCGTAAGGGCTTCTTCAAGAAGTTTTGGTTTATTGAATTTGTAGTTCAAGATCTCCTCCACTGCCTTAACACATGTCTCCATATCTGCCACCTCTTCATCTTCGTCTGCTATTAGAGTAGTTGGGCAACTAATTGTGGCGCAAGATTCCGGCGACTGCATATTTTGATCAAAACAAAGAGAGAGAGTGTGTGTGTGCGTGTTTCTTGGATTGATTTTTGAAGAATTTTAAAGGAGCGTGTTGTCGAAGATAGATGAGGTTACTGTCAGTACTTTACAAAGAAAAAGTGTTCTGAAACTGACGAGGGAACACGGGTTTAGCGTCAGACCAAACGTTTGATTAGATTGTGTGTAAAGACTTTTAAGTAAGGTGAGAATCTTGTCCTAACTGTTACCTCTTCTAAATTTGTACCATATACGACAATTTTAATCTTAACATTTAGAAAGTAATTTATTTAACAAATCTTAAAGTTCATGTTATTCAAAATTGAGTAATTAATAAAATATAATTTGATTTGATTTTTCCTTTTTCAAAGTAATTTTTAATCATTATTTAGTATTTCTTCCCTAGTTCCGTATCTATCTATCTATCTATCTATATCTATATATATATATATATATATATATATATATGTGTGTGTGTGTGTGTGTGTGTGTGTGTGTGTGTGTTTGTATATATTTGAATTAGAGGATAATCTTGAATTTATAGATAAAATTTTTAAATTTGAATTAGAATTAAAAAAAAATTATCTTTTGTCATCATGCTATCATACTTAATTCGGTTAATGATCATATGCAATCATGTTAGGAACTTTTGTTATCTTTTCTAATTATTTAAATACTACTTCGCCTCTGGCAAAAAGAAAAAGAAAACTACTCCATATAACTATAAAACTCTTTTACATTTATAGGATTATAATTATAATTCTTTAAAACACTACAGCTAAATTTGAATAAAGAGGATTTCTTTTTAAATAAATGTAATATATAGTGTACACGTCTATGTTTATCCAGATAACAAAAAAGAGTATAAAAATCGAATAAAAGTTCACTTACATATATAATGAAGTAAACCTACATGCTAGAGAAAGAAACATCACAAAAATTAGCCAATGTTAAAAAAAAGTTAATTTTTAATTCTTTTTTAAGAATGTTTATGTAATGACCCGATCAGTCGCTTTGAGCTCTAGCGCATCGTTCGGCGGTTTGAGGCTTTGAGTAGCTTCACTTCAGGTATTATGACTGGTACGTGCGGTTGGAATTGAATTTCGGGAAGTTCGCAGTTGATTTGGAAAGAAAATTCTAAATTCGAAAGCTTTAAGTTGGAAGATTGACTAAGATTTGGCTTTTGAGTAAACAACCTCGGAATCAAGATTTGAAGATTCCAATAGGTTCGTATGATGATTTCAGACTCGGACGTATGTTCAGGTTGAGTATCGGTCGCCCGGGAACATTTCAGCGCTTATTGTGGAAAGTTGACATTTTAAAGGTTTTAAAATTTCGCTTGAAGTAGATTTTTGTGTTATCGATGTCCGTCTGGGGTTCCGAGCCTTGGAATAGGTTTTAATCGTAATTTGTGACTTGTGCGTAAAGTTTGGTGTCATTTCGGAATGTTTTGATATAATTTGGACACGTTCATCGTAGTTTGAAAGTTTAAGAAAGGATTTTGATCGTCGATTCATAGCTTTGATGTTGTGTTTAGTATGATTTGAGGCCTCGAGTAGGTCCGTGTTATGTTATGGAACATGTTGGTTGATTAGACGGGATCCCGGGGGGATGGTTTGGGGTCATTTCTCCTTGTGTTGCTGCTGCTGTTGCTGGTTCTGGTTTTGTTCTTCGTGAATGCGTAGGGAGTCCCGCGTTCGTGAAGAAGGAAAAATGGTGGTGGCCATTTGGTGCTTAGCGAATGCAAAGGAGGGTTCGCGAACACGAAGGAGAGCTGGGGGTCAGGGGGGACCTAACCCTATGCGAAAGCGACATGGTAGTCGCGAACGCAGTGTGTTGTTGGGTTGGCAGATTTCTTCGCGAACGCGGAAGGGCATACGCAAACGCGAAGGAGGCATTCTAGGCTGGGGGCAGTTGGCTATCACGAACGCGAAAGCGATGCTGTGCATGGACAGGCCTTCGCGAATGCGACCTTGGTCACGCCAATGCGATGAAGGACGGGGCCTGGGCATATTATTTTAAATCGGGGATTTTGCTCATTTCACTCATTTCTCTCTTGGTTTGGGCGATTTTGGAGAGCTTCAAGGGGAGGTTTTCATCATCTATTGCCAGGTAAGTAATTCTTGCACATTGTTAGCTAATTACATGGATTATACAAGGATTTAACCCTGGAAATTTGTAAAAATTTTGAGATATTGAGAGAAAACCTAAAAATTTGGTACTTTTAGATTTTGACCACGAAATTGGACATGAAATTTGAAATAAATTATATATTTGAGTTCGTGCTATTATGGGTAAAGTTTATCTTCAAAAATCTTTAAAATCCGGGCACGTGGGCCCGAGGGTTGATTTATTGACGTTCGAGTGGAGTTGGGAATTTTTATAAATTGTTAAATTGTAAGCATTGGAGTATATTTTGATTGAATTACACGTGGTTTGACTAGTTTTGAGACGTTTGGCTTTGAGTTGAGGTGTTAAAGTGGCGTTGGAGCCGGTTATGGAACTTCGAAGCGAGGTAAGTCTCCTATCTAACATTGTGAGGGGGAAATGACCCCCTAGATGATATTTATTGCTATGTGCAACTAGTTGTGGGTGCTATGTACGCATGAGGTGACAAGAGCTCATACGTAGCTAAAGCATGTTTATGTCCGGGTAGACTTAGGACTTTATCGTGTAATAATTGAATTATTTGAACTCGTTCTGCTGGCTTAATTAATTAAAGTTATAACTAAAATTGATTTAGAAATAAATATATGTATACTAGGCTGAGCCTATTCACTTTGAGTTGTGGGATTGAGAAACATTAAAGATTATATTCATTTTGTGCTCATGTACTGTATTATAAGCACGTGTCTCGTAATTCGGTAACTTTCTTCCTTTCTTGTGGAGCGGGCTGAATGCCTCGACAGTATAATAGATGCATCTATGGTTCATGCCGCTCGACCCTCGGCAGTGTACATATTATTCTGGATCGGGCAGAACGACCTCGGCAGAATCGTGCGTTATATCGCTAGTAGTCCAAATATTCACGAGATAATCTTTTCACTGATGCCCGATATTTTATATGGTATTTCTTATTTATTTGATATGGACACTTGGCATTTTTTAAGTTGTTAAGGTAGAATACAAGATTGAGAAATTCATACTCTAAAGGAAATATTTGGAAGATTATGTAATTTACAAATTTACCCCACTATCGCTGTGCACTTCATACCTGTTATGAATTATTATATTGTATTATTGGACCTCTAGTAAGTTTCGATGTCGACCTTCATCATTACTTCTCCGGGGTTAGGCTAGGTAATTACTGGGTACGCATTGATTTACGTACTCATACTACACTTCTGCACTAAATGTGCAGGATCTAACAGCTTCATTTGGTGATCATCTTGGCGGGTAGGCGCACTTTTTGAGGGGACTTTATGTAAGCTGCATTCCGCAGTCCACCGAGTCTCCATCGTACTATGTATTTTATCCTATCTATTTACATTCTGGACAGATGTTGTATTATTATTGTACTCCTTAAAAAATGCGCATGCACTTGTGACACTGGGTTTTGGGGTTATACTAGTTGATGCTTACGGTTTCGTATATTATTATCGCCTTCCATTTCTTTTATAAACTACAAATGTTGTACGTTCCCGTGAATTTAGAAGTGTAAATCCCCTCCCTTATTAAAATTTATGTGTTAGAAAGTAATAAAATGAGTAATTAACTGGATAAATCACAGTTAGCTTGCCTGACGGCGTTGTTAGGCGCCATCATGACCTAATAGTGGATTTTGGATGGTGACAACTTGGTATCAGAGCGTTAGGTTCACTTAGGTCTCACGAGTCATGAGCAAGTCTAGTAGAGTCTTGCGGATCGGTGCGGAGATGTCTGTACTTATCTTCTAGAGTTTATGGGGCTGTTAGGAGCACTTCCCTTCTTGATTCTTCATCGTGCGATTTGATTCCTTTGAGGCTTACGCCTTTACTTCCTTCCTTCCTACTCAATCTTATGCGACGTGAATCGCTTGTTATCAATTGGGCGTCTAGGAGTTGTAGTGGTACTGCAGACGTGGTGCAAGATGTTTTTCCCTGCGTATTCGAGCAGGCTATTATCGTCTCCTTATGGAAGGATATTCTGTCATTTTGGCTCAGTATCTATATTTTCGATGGTTTTGAGGCTATGCACGAATTGCTATGATGTTCATGTGTTGTTATATCACGGTGTTGGTGTAATGGTAGGGTGCTAATTCATGTGTCGAGGCAGTGCATGACTCGAAAGGAGGATTTCTCAGTTCATGGTTTGGAGGTTCGGTATCTAACCCCAGCGGAGGAAGGGCAATCGGACTATGAATGTTCAGGTTTTGGTTGATGGAGTAAAGAGACTTGATATTTTCGAGCGTAGTGGAATTTTCATGTATGATGTGGTATCGTTGTCTTTGTTTGAATGTGTAAAGGTTCACCAGCGTCATGGTCTTCTTTGATTTGCCTTCGGGGCAGAGTGTGGTAGAATAGTGTCTAAGAAGCGGTTGTCAGAGATGGTAGTGTGTAGCGATTTCAGAATAAAATCGGTGCTTCGGAAGCTGATGGCTCAAGAAAGATGATCTTTAGGAGGTTTAAAGTTGTTAGCAATTTATTAGTTCAGGTGCTACAGGTATGGATTGATTTGGGGCAACATTTAGGCTGCGAAGTATGAGGAAGGTCATGGCGGGAGGTGTCTCGTGGTGGTTGAATTACTAGCATGTCAAGTATGAAAAACATAGGTTGAGAAGTTGCTTAAAGGAGATGGTTCAACCGAAGTAAGAGTGACTGATTAACATATGAATTCCGTTGCAGGATAGCTGCGTGCCTTGAGAAAGTTTAGAGCGGTTTGGGAATCATGGTGGAAAAATGACTAGGTCTTCGGATTGTATTTGGGATGGTGGCTACTATACTGAGGAACATTGAGTATGGCAGAAAGGAGTTTGCTTGAAATGAAGAGGGGTGTGAAAACTTGATTATCGTTGGGATGCAACATGGCTTTCCAGTTTGGAATGTATTGTCGCACTTTTAGTTGATGTAAATGGGAATGAACGGAATCGTACAACTGGTGGATGAGCACGGGCTCAGGAAGGTTTACTGATTTCGTGGTAATTGTACCCAGTGCAACGTCGATGACGGTATGGAATCCCATAGGGGGTTATCTCCTGTGAACAGGTTAGAGATTGTGTGATTTTGATGAAGCTTCTACGAAGAATCCTACTTGCTACCTGGTTAGGGGTCGAATACATGATTGTGGCCGATGATTCAAAATGTTCAAGAAATGTTTAACAAAAAGATTTCGAGAAATTTGGCGGGTTGAAGGTGCGAGATCATGGTAATTGAGAAGTAGGAATATTTGAGGGTTCTAGGTTTATGTGATTGTAGCTTAAAGCTAAGTGGGGAAGCCCACTGTCTACGATTGGATCGTGCAGTTGTCTGCTTGTGCAGCTTCGGGTTAACGGTGCATTGGTGGATTATTTATGACTAAGAAAAGGAAACATCAGGGATGATTCGAGCAAAGGATTTTATGAATGTGTGCTATATTTCGCCTTATCGATTCATGAGCAGATTTTTGGGAGGCTCAGAGTTTATGCTTCTTGTGGATGTGATGTACAAGGAAAAGAATTCAGCTGGTTGCTTCTCTGAGAGGGTGTTCATGTGCTAGTAAAGCGTTGGAGTTTGGTTATATTCCGGACCAGGTCAGAGTGGGTGACTCTCAACAACGGTCCTAGTGGGTTCAAGAATTAAAGTGCAGTGCCTAAGGATTTCGGGTGCGTTGTGTGGTTAAGGATCGAGTTTTCACAGTAGATTACGAACGAGACTTGGAATGTTCTATGTTATCATCGGGTATGCGGTGCAGTATCGGAGAAAAGGAAGAAATAGCTTCGGATTCGCGGAAGGTCTTGCAGAATGGGTGTACTGGTTGGAGAATCTATTGTGCGCTTGAGAAGGGTATGAGATGATTCATGGGTATTGAAACGATGTGGTCTCATGATTCAGGTCACTCGGGATGAGCGCTGATTGAGTTCGTTTTATTGTGAATGGAGCTATTATTATTTCTAGGTCAGGTCAAGAGTAAATTGAAAGAAGTTGGGTCAGTTAGTAATGGTTGAATCAGCATAATTTTGGCAATGATCAGTTCCTTCGGCGTGTGAAGTTATACATGTGGTTTGTGGTTGTATATGCGGGCTTGACAGCCACCATAACTTGATTGAATTGGGAGGTATTTGCTTCAAATGGCCTTGTTGTGTAAATGGATTCCAGAAGATTCATGGCGGTTTAGATCACGACTTGAGGTGTTGCATTGGTTCTTCTGAAATGAGCAAAGTGAAAGGTTTCTAGCCAATGAAGTGGTTATTCTACTAGTAGTTCAAGGGTTATGGTGAATATGTGTATTATCGCGTAGCGGCATGATAGGTGCAGTGAGCGGCATGTGAATTTGAAAGTTGAGGATCAAGGTTGCGATTTAGTGTTGACAAGAATGTCACGAGCTCGGATGAGCAGGGGAGAATTCAGATGTTCAGAGTAAGCTGGCATTGTCCTACTGTCGCCTGGGAACGACGTTTTGTGGAAGGAAGCATTGGGTATTTGATTTGCGGGTTCTTGAATTGATTCACATAATTAGAACGGTTGGTGGTATGGAGGTGCAGACTTTGCTACCTAGTACAGAAGGTCGTGGGAGCGTACACCACGGGGAGATTTGTATAAGTGTGACATGTTAGTCACTTGATTGTTAAATATTGAAACCAAGTACAGAGATTTTTGATACTACCGTTAATGTGAGAGTTTATGCCTGAGAGGCGTTCTATTCCTTGGGCTGTGGATTGTGTGAGTTTGTCCTAGATTTGATGGCTATTCTTATTTGTCATGGGAAAAGGTTATAGTGGATCCTTGAAAGGTTATTGGCCCAGTATGGTATGATCAGCATCGGTTTGAGGTCCGTTGGTGGGTCTAATTTGAATGTGTGCTCTACGTCATGTCGGATGTGTTCATTCGTCATAGCACTGCTTACGGAGGAGTCGTCGGGGCATTAGATGTTATTCCCATCGTCAGCTATTCCATGTAAATCTCTATTGTGCCATGTGGGTTGTGAGACGACATGATTATTCGCACATGTGTTGAGGTCCCGTGTAGCTTCTGGTGTTATATGAGCAAGTTGGCTCTCGAGATGCAGGTCATTTATCGCACCTTAGTTGTGCTTGGTTTTCATAGCGTATGGCGCTATCCGTCTCCCCAGGTTTTGTATTATGCACTTGGCGTGCTTGTGGTCGATATTCGGGCATTTTGTAAGTATAAGCGTTACAGCTTGATGTGTGTTCTATTCTTAATTGTTATGTGCGGATCGGGTGGCACGCCGCCACGGGTATATTGTTTAGATCAGGTGGCACGTCGCCACGAGCATGTTATGTGGATCGGGTTGCACACCGTAACATTATCATGTTTGGATCGGGTTGCACACCACAACAGTGTCATGTTGGATCGGGTTGCACGCCGCAATAGCGAGATATTGAGCATAATTCCTTATACTTATTTTTGTGTAATTGTTTCTCATTCTCTGAGAAAGGTTCATAGCGTCTCTTCGGCCATTTTATTCGTTACGCAGGTTGGGTAATTACCTGTCAGGGTTCGCTCTTCCTTATAAATTATATTCGAGTGGTGGCTTGTTGGCGCTTTGATGGTGCTGCATAAGATCTTGGTCAGTGTTTGAGGTGACTCATTGCTTGAGCAGTTTGTAATGGGTGAGACAAGATTATTAGACCTGAAATTAGTGCAATCAGATTTATATAAGGTATATTAAAGAGAGAATATTGTTATTCAGTTCAAAATAAGGTAATGGTTCTTGTCAGAAGGAGAGACTCCATGATTTATTGATTCGGCAGGTAGTTATGAGTTTCTACACATCTCTTTCGTCGTGGCAGTATTGTGAGAATTGGAACAACGCTTATATGTGTTATGGGGTATATTGCGGGCATCGAATTCGTGAAATTGCAGCTATTGTGGTCGGAGGATGTTATTGTGGGCAACCGACTTATGTGGTGCATGGTGTGATTTCAGCATAGGTGCATGATCATGTTTTGGTACAAAGTGTAGTGATTGATGCGGTGTTCGTATGTTAAAATTGGGTCTCGTGGAGAATTTCGAATATTGGAATTTGGTTCTAAGGCTTGTTAGCTAAGGTTATTAGAAGGATCTTCAGTCTGGCTCGAGCTAATGTGCTCGCATGGGTTGCTGTGACACGGGTAGGTGCACGAGGTGTTAAACAGTGATTTTGGACAACTTCGGAACAACTCTTGGAACGTTCGAGGATGAACATATGTTTAAGTGGGGGAGAATGTAACGACTCGACCGATCGTTTTGAGCTCTAGCGCGTCGTTCGGCGGTTTGAGGTCTCAAGTAGCTTCAATTCAGGTAGTATGACTTGTACGTGTGGTCGGAATTGAATTTCGGGAAGTTCGTAGTTGACTTGGAAAGAAAATTCTAAAATCAGAAGCTTTAAATTAGAAGAGTTGACTAAGGTTTGACTATTGAGTAAACGACCTCGAAATTGGGATTTGAAGGTTCCAACAGGTTCGTATGATAATTTCAAACTCGGGCGTATGTTCGGGTTGAGTATCGGGTCGCCTGGGAGCATTTCAGCGCTTATTGTGGAAAGTTGACATTTTGAAGGTTTTGGAATTTTCTAAGTTTGGCTTTAAGTGGATTTTTAAGTTATCAGTGTCCGTTTGGGGTTCTGAGCCTTGAAATAAGTTCGTATCGTGATTTGTGACTTATGTGTAAAGTTTAGCGTCATTCCGAAATATTTTGATATGATTCGGACGCGTTTGTCGAAGTTTGAAAGTTTAAGGAAGGATTTTGATCGTCGATTCATAGTTTTGATGTTGTTTAGTATGATTTGACGCCTCGAGCAGGTTCGTGTCATGTTATGGAACATATTGGTGTGATTGGACGGGGATCCTAGGGCCTCAGGTGTGTTTCGGGATGGTTTCGGGTCATTTCTCCTTGTGTTGCTGCTGTTGATGCTGGTTCTGGTTTTGTTCTTCGCGAACGCGAAGGGAGTCCCGCGTTCGCGAAGAAGGAAAAATGGTGGCTGCCTTTTTGTGCTTCACGAACGCGAAGGAGAGCTGGGGGTCCGGAGGGACCTTACCCTACGCGAACGCGGTGAGTTATGGGTTGGAAGTTTTCCGTTCGCGAACGTGCAAAGGCATACGCGAACGCGAAAGAGGAGTTCCTGGCTGGGGGCAGTTGGCTATCGCGAACGAGAACGCAATACTGTGCATGGACTGGCCTTCGCGAACGCGATGAAGGACCGGGCCTGGGCAAATTATTTTAAATTTACTCATTTCTCTCTTGGTTTGGGCAATTCTGGAGAGCTTCAAGGGGAGGTTTTCATCATCTATTGCAAGGTAAGTAATTCACGCACATTGTTAGCTAATTACATGGATTATACAAGGATTTAAATATGGAAATTTGTAGAAATTTTGAGATATTAAGAGAAAACCTAGAAATTTGGTATTTTTAGATTTTGACCACGAAATTGGACATGACATTTGGAATAAAATATATATTTGAGTTCGTGGTATTATGGGTAAAGTTTATCTTCAAAAATTTTTGAAATCCGAGCATGTGGACCCGAGAGTTGATTTTATTGACTTTCGAGCAGAGTTGGAAATTTTTATAAATTGTTAAATTGTAAGCACTGGAGTATATTTTGATTGAATTACATGTGGTTTGACTAGTTTCGAGACGTTTGGCTTTGAGTTAAGGGGTTAGAGAGGCGTTGGAGCTGGTTATGGAACTTCAGAGCGAGGTAAGTCTCCTGTCTAACCTTGTGAGGGGGAAACTACCCCCTAGGTGATATTTATTGTTATGTGCAACTAGTTGTGGGTGCTACGTATGCATGAGGTGACGAGAGGCCATATGTAGCTAAAGCATGTTTATGTCCGGGGAGACTTAGGACTTTATCATGTAATAATAGAATTATTTGAACTCGTTCTGCTGGCTTAATTAATTAAAGTTATAACTGAAATTGATTTAGAAATAAATATATGTATATTAGGCCGAACCTACTCACTTTGAGTTGTGGGCGATTTATTTGAGAAACGGTAAAGATTATATTCATTTTGTGCTCATATACTGTATTGTAAGCACATGTCTCGTAATTCGGTAACTTCCTTCTTTCTTGTGGAGCGGGCCAAATGCCTCGGCAGTATAATAGATGCATCCATGGTTCGTGCCGCTCGACCCTCGGTAATGTACACATTATTCTGGATCGGACCGAACGACCTCGGCAGAATCATGCGTTATATCAATAGTAGTCCGGATATTAACGACATAATCTTTCCACTGATGCCTGACATTTTATATGGTATTTCTTATTTATTTGATATTGGCACTTGATATTTTCTGAGTTATTAAGGTAATACAAGATCGAGAAATTATACTCTAAAGAAAATATTTAGAAGATTATGTAATTTACAGATTTACTCCACTATCGCTATGCACTTCATATCTGTTATTAATTATTATATTATTTTATTGGACCTCTAGTAAGTGTCGATGTCGACCCCTCGTCACTGCTTCTCCGGGGTTAGGCTAGATACTTACTGGCTACGCGTTGATTGACGTACTCATGCTGCACTTCTACACTAAATGTGAAGGATTTGACAAGTTCATTTGGTGATCGTCTTGGCGCGTAGGTACACTTGTTGAGGGGACTTTATGTGAGCTGCATTCCGCAGTCCACCGAGTCTCCATCGTACTATGTATTTATCTTGTCTGTTTTCATTCTTAACAGATGTTGCATTATTATTGTACTCCTTAGAAAATGCTCATGTACTTGTGACACCGAGTTTTGGGTTATACTAGTTGATGCTTACAGTTTCGTATATTGTTATCACCTTCCATTTCTTTTATAAACTACAAATGTTGTACGTTCCCGTGGATTTAGAACTGTAAATCTCCTTCCTTATTAAAATCTATGTTTTTGTAAATAATAAAATGAGTAATTAAATGAATAAATCATAGTTGGCTTGTCTGACGTCGGTGTTAGGCGCCATCACGACCTATAGTGGATTTTGGATCGTGACAGTTTGTTTGAAGAGTCTATTTATAAAAAAAGGACATCAAGAAAACAAAAATTTGGCTATGCAATGTCTATCATTAATTTCAATTTAACACCTTCTAAGAATTGAAGGGTATAAGCTGAAACATCTTTATTAGTTGTAGTCAAGCCAACATTGTAAGGATATTATTTTTTTCGTTGATGAATATTAGCTTTGAATCATTATGTGAAATGTGTTTTTTTTCTCGAATTCAAAAAGAGGGATATTGGTTTATAATAAATAGTTTCTATAGCAATTTTCAAGTATAACAAGAAGTATAATTTAAAAAAAATTGATATGACATGAAATATTTTTTTAAAATGTGAACAAATTATTTTGAAATGGGATTATTTTTTAAAATATAATATAATTTTAAAAATAAAAAATAAGATATCTTTGAATTTTAGTAGAGAGTTTTAAAAGTTATTATAATAAAAGTCATATCATGGATAAAATCAAGAAACCGAAATCTTATGGGCTAGTTACATAAATATCTGATCAGAATAATTATTTACTTTTTATAGCTAATATACATAGATAATATACCGACAACACACGATTATACACATATTATATATGGATTATATATAGATTACATATCCTTAATTTTTAATTTAAGTGGTTGAGTGAGAACCTATTTAAGTTGATTAGATAAAGCCAAAAGAAAAATATGAAAGAGTTTCAACCAAAGATTAAAAATATAAATAAAGTTCTTATGTAGACAATTTCTAGTAAAACTCATACTTTTGTAGGGAAATAAATAAATTATTTGTGACAAAAGAAAGAAAGACATATAAAATAAGATAAAAGAAATTAAATATAGAAAAATATGTATGAAAAATCTAAAAACCAGAAATAAGAGATGACAACGAATTTCTTCTTCTGTTTCATCTTTGTTGAGTATAAAAATTTTGAAAGCTGATCTCATCAATTTAAATTATTTTCTTCAACTCAAATACATAGATTATAAGATAAGGATATCTTAGAATATATATATTTTTAATTGTCGTTTTAAAAAAAAAACACTATTACTAACAACCTGATATGATATTTGAATTTGAATTTAATCAATTTGAGTAGTTTGCATTGAGGTTAAGCCAAGTATAGTATCGAGAAAAAACTACTTGGCAATTTTAAAATATTATATGAAATGTTATATAATAACAATCAACTAGTTTAACATTTAATAATTCAAAGAACAAAAAATTTGTATATATAGAGTATTCAAATTCAAAATATGTGGCTAGAGATATCGATAAACTCAAAATGGAGTCATACTGAAATAAATTTTCACCGGCTAAAGAATAATTTAAATCTTTCGATAGCCAGTTAAAGTGGGATTTAAATTAAGGATAATATTTTCACTTGCATCATTATAAAGATAGTCATTATTGAATATATATATATATATATATATATATATATATATATATATATATATATATATATATATATAAATTAAAATTTTAAAATAGAAATATTTTTTGAAAGATAACAACATACGAATTAAAAGTTTAAGTCGTAGTAAAAGAGTCACTCGTAACCAAAGAATCGTTCATATTGTGTCAACCTTTGTGCTTTGCCATAAATACGAGCTATTATTTTGCTTGTGGCTTTTTTAGATTCCAATGACAACAATGAGAATGGTACAAAATAAAATTATCACTACAAGATTTGAGAAAATATTAGTCTTTTTTCATATAGCGTTTCTTAATTAATATCTAACGATTATCTATAATTATCTAGAATGTTTAAATTTTAAAATTATAAATATTTCAAATAACTCAGATATTTAACATGGTTAATGCCAAATATCAAAATGGAGTGAAAAAAAAAGTCAATGGCTAAAGAATTTTTAAAATTTTTAGATATCCGACTAAATGAATTTTAAAATAGAAATATTTTTTGAAAGATATCAACTCACCAAATAAGAGTTCAAGTAGTAGAAAAAGAGTCAAGTCGTATCCAAAGAGTCCTTCATAGTCTCAACCTTTGATTGTTTTGTCATAAAATTGAGTTATTATTTTGTTTCCTGACTATTTTTAGGATCCAATGACACTGGCGAGAATGGTACCAAAAAAGAAAAATAGAATTATAATTAGGAGATTTGGTAAATAGTTAATCTTTTCCATGTAGTGTTTCTTAATTAATATCCAATGATTATCTATATTTATCGAGAAGGTTTAAATTTTAAGATTATTTATATATAATCTAAATAACTCAAAGATTTGATATGGTTAGTGTTCGCGCATTCGCGCGGATGCTAATACTAGTACAACTTAAATTCTATCTTGAAATTGTGCATTTGACATCATGTAATACGAATCTTGCAATCAATATTAAAATTCCAACAGGAATTGGGTTTAATATTAAGGATTCTATAAATTTTTAAAATTGCAAAATGCTAGTAGTTTAAATTTTGAAAATAAATATCTTCTCTTCTTTTTTCTCCCTTTTAGCCACTTCAATAAGTTCTCAACCGACGCAACTCCAATTAGTTCCATTATTTTGAAATCCTGCATTTTAACCACCTGGGGCAGAAATGTAGGGTAAAATTTCATACAATAAATTTTTATGATTCAGTTTTTTTACGGATTTTATGCATAACGGGAGCTTAGTGCACCGGTCTATCTTTTTTCTTGTGTGTGAAGAGTTAAAATTGCTAAATTTTACTTCGCTTAAAAATATGTACATTAAATTGAAAGTAAAAAATTTTGGACCGACTGAGAATCGAGATAAAAAGTTGAGAATAGAATATGGAAATCACTCTATGCAGTGGCTCTTTTGTTTTGGGATAATAATGGGAAGATTATAACGCGACATTAAATAATTATAAAGTTATTCAAAAGAATATACCTTTATGGGTAGATATTTTGTTTATTTGACTATAAATATGATATATATTTGGTTTTATCCTAAAATAAACTTGGATGAACTTTTATTTTCAAATTTAACTTTGAATTTCTTAAAAAGCTTTCGGAGAAGAGCTTTGGAAAAAGAACAAATCTGTCATTTGTTAGTTTATCTTGGGATTAGTATTCACAAGATTATTATCCCACATAGGTATTTTTTGATCCGATGGATAACTAAAAATAATTTTAGGATAAAAATTTAGTAACGTTTTATTTCTTATTTGGTTACTAATTCTGGATAACAGGATAAGTTATCCCAGAATTAAAAATAGTACTGGGATAACTTATACCTGTCAAAGGGTGAAATAGTAATTTTAGAATACAACAGTAAAATTAACAATCCTAAGATTAATACAACATACCAAACTGATAAAAGGTGAAAAATGCATATTTTTTAGTGTACTTTCATCTCATAACTGGTGTGGATGTGGGAGATTACATGAGTTTTTATATATTTGCTAATTACGTGCATTCTTATATGTAGGAGCAAGTTGGATTAAAGATGAGCAAAAGAAGTTGATTTGGGACCAAAAGACAAAAGAAGAACTTTGCTCGTTCACTCTCGCGTGCACACGAGAGAGTGAACGAGCTAGCTGAGAGGAGCTTGGACAAAATAGCGGATTAAGGCAAAAAGGCATGGAAGTGCATGAGAGACCTAGAACGAAAAGAAAAAAGAGAAGCATTTCGCTTGTTCACTCTCGCGTGCACATGAGAGAGTGAACGAGCTAACCTGAAAAGGTTGTTCCGAATTTGGTTTGTATTATTTCGTTCTAATCAAACCCTATCCCATATAAATAGTCCTTAAATTTTTGAAGGGGGAATTCGACCTAAGGAGGCAAGAACACGCAAGGAGCAAGGCGGAGAATTTTTCTACGAGTTTTTCACTTTCTTCTTCCTATTTTCATTATTAGTTATGAATCTAAGTATTGTAGTTTTGCATACTATTATGAATAGCTAATTTGTTATTCAAGATTTTGATGGAACCTTTTGAAGGATGAATTCTTGATACACTTTGATATAATTGAGTCTTTGAATTTTTTATTTATTCAACTACGTGCTTATTTTAGTTAATTGAAGAGCTCTCAATTAACGGTGCCTATTTATTATATATTGGTTGAAAAAGATTAAATGTTTACGTGGTTGTTGAACAACGTCACTCCTAATGTATATGGGAGATCAATACGACGGGGTTTAAAAGCGAAATTAGGGATAACGAAACTTTGACATGATCATAGTGAGCGGTGAAAAAGTGCGAGCTAGCGTAATTCGAGAGAATATGATTAGTACATTATTGTAGTTGCTCAAGAGAGAATTACTATAAGTCGAGTGCTCACGACCAGTAGAGAATAATTAGGCGAAATTATAGAATACGTAGCGGGAAGGATTCCAACAATTGGAGAAATCATAATTCTAGACCTCCTTAATCTTGTCTCCAACCTTTAATATCTTTAGTTGATAGTTTTATTGCTTTAATATGTTGATTAATTAGTTTAAAATAAAAATTATAATCCTTATAACTAGGATATTATTTGAACTTGCACTTCTTAGCAATATTGAACAGTTGTAGCTAAGCCTTAGTTCTTTGTGGGATTCGACTCCTCACTCTTAAATCGGATTACATTTACAACGACCGCTTATCTTTTCTAGGACTAAAGTTAGGCGTGATCACAAACAATCACTAAGAAATAATATCATAATAATTAATCTTAACATAAATAATCCAATACAACTAGTCTCAGCATAACTTGATTTCAAATAAAATGACCCCGTAGAGTACGGCGTAAACATAATATCAAAATTATAATATAAATGATTGTGGGATTGCTTAAAGCAGAATAAACAATTCAACCTTAGAATAAAATAGTATCACATTTTACCGTGGAATTATGATATGCAACCAAACGACCCCTTAGTGTTTTCTCCTTTTTCTCTAGAACAAATATAGTTACGGGGAGGTTTTGAAATAAAGTTTACTGTGAACTATAAAACTATCTTGATCTTTTAATTGTAGCTTAAAATGTCTATTGGTGATTGTCACGCTCAAAAACCTCTAAAGGTCGTGATGCCGCCCAACGTCGTCGTCAGATAAGCCTACGGTAAATTATTAACTTAATTACTCATTTTAAAAATTATGAAATCATAAATCTCATTAAATAAATAAAATAAACATCGGGTACTCATAGGAACCCGTGAATTCTCTTTACAAATTTTTATATAAAGTATAAATTACAAGGTAAAATGATATTAATTACGTGAACTAAAATAATGAACATCCAGTAGGAACCCCTAAAACCCGGTGTCACAAGTGCATGACCATCTACCGAAAAATATAATAAAATAAAACATCTGTTTGAAATACAAGTTAGACAGGAGAATGTAAATAACTCGGATGGAGATTCTGTATGCTGCGGATTGTAACATGGAATGCAGCTCACCATAAAGTCCCCGCAATAGCCGCCTCTCTGCACCCAAAAGACCACCAGAAATATATATGAGTACGTAAATCAATGCATACTCAGTAAGTATCTAGCCTAACCCTGGAGAAGTAGAGACGATAGGGTCGACGTCGACACATACTCGTGGTCCAATAAATCAAGTACAACAGAAAGTAAACAAGTATGAGGCATAGCAAAAATAGTGTAAACAAATTTAAGCACGTGATACAATCCTCATCTGAACAGTAAACATAAGCCCTCAATTATCGGTCACCTCCTCAACCGGAGTATATATAGAAAATGGTCCCCACCAAATAGATCGTTACAACTCAAATCAAGAGAACTCACGAATACGATGGCTTCTTGCCAAATATTACGCACTACGCTACCGAGGGAACGACCCGTTGCCATAAGAGTAGCTATAGAAATGCCGAGGCATACGGCTCGATTCCATAATAATGTGTGCACTGCCAAGGATCGAACGACACGAACCATAGATGCATCTATTAAACTGCCGAGGCGAACGACCCGCTCCCATGAGAATATGAAGCATTAACGGTTCATTGACCCACTCACAAAGATACGTATGAGTATGAAATGTAAAGAAGCTTTTCAATGAAAACGCACAGAGCGTGAGAAATTCATAAGGGAAGTACAAATTAATCTGCGAATTATCAAGTAGCTCGTCACATCTATACAATTGGGAGTCTATCACCAAATGCAAGTCTAGTATCAAGTCGTAATGCGAAATAAAGGAATTAAACGAGCAAAGATAACTCAAATAGTACAATTATAGCATAGTGTGAACCTAAGCCTATATAATCAAGAATTCTAGCATACGCACAGACACCCGTCACCTCATACGTGCGTAGCTCCCACAACATGTAGCACATAAGAATATAACACCTACGGGCTCCCCTCACAGGGTTAGACATGAGACTTACCTCGTTCCGAAATTTCATAACCGGCTCCAATGCCTCTCTAACTCTTCAATTCAAAGCCGAACGATCCGGAACAAGTCAAACAATATGCAAATCAATGTAAATATGCTCCGATGCTTATAATTAATCAATTTATAACAATTCTCAACTCTGCTCGAAAAGTCAATAAAGTCAACCCTCGGGCCCACGTGCCCCTATTCGGAAAATTTTCGAAGATAAACTTTATTCATAATGCCATGAATTCAAATATATAATTTATCCTAAATTACATGTCCAATTTCGTGGTAAAAATCCAAAATATCAATTTTTAGGTTTTCTACCAAAATTCCAAATTTTCACTAATTTCCATATACAAATCCATATATAAACCATGTATTTAACTCACAATATGCGGGAATTACTTACCTTGACATGGATGATGAAAATCTTCCCTCCAAGAGCTCCAAAAGTTGCCCAACGAAATGAAATATGAGAGAAATGGGCTAAGTCTCGGATTAAAAGCACCCCACTGCCCAACGACTTTCGCACCTAAGGACAAATCCATCGCAGGTGCGGTTCTCCCTAAGCCCAGGCAAATATGCTTTTGCAGACCAAATTCCGCTCCTGCGACCGCGTCTGTGGTCCACCTTCGCTCCTGCGCATTCGCACATGCGGAACCCTTTCGTTTCTGCGACTCCAGTGTTGCCCAGCTCCTTTCGCTTCGGCGATCACTTCTCCGCATCTGCGACTTCGCAGGTGCGGAATTTCCTCGCACCTGCGCCCCCAGGTCCCTTCCACCAAAATCGCATCTGCGATGGCCCCTACTTACCTACATGGCCGCACCTGCGGCCACTTCCCATGCAGGTGCTATTGCACCAGATCTCAGCTGCCTCAGTACTTCCTCCAAGTCCAAACTTGATCTGTATTCAATCCGATTCGCACCCGGGGCCCTCGGGACCTCATCCAGCTATACCAACGCATCCCAAAATATGACACGAACTTAGTCGAAACCTCAAATTATGCCAAACAACATCAAAACTACGAATCGACGATCGAAACCTTTCTTTAAACTTTCAAACATTCAAACTTCGCTGAACGCGTCTGAATTACATTTAAACATCATGGAATAACGCTAAATTTTGCGTGAAAGTCAGAAATCACAATACAAACCTATTCCGAGGCTCAGAACCCCAAAGGGAGATCGATAACACCAAAGTCCACTTCAAACCAAACTTAGAAAATTCTAAAACCTTTAAAATGCCAACTCTCCATAATAAATGCTGAAGTGCTCCCGGGCCACCCGATACTCGACCCAAGCATAAGTCCAAGTCCGAAATTATCATAAGAACCTATTGGAACCTTCAAATTCCGATTCCGAGGTCATTTACTCAAAATTCAAACCTTGGTCAACTCTTCCAACTTAAAGCTTCCGAATTGAGAATTTTTCATCCGAATCAACTCCGAACTTCCTGAAATTCAATTCCGACCACTCGCACAAGTCATAAAACATGAAGTGAAGTTACTCGAGGCCTCAACCGCCGAACGACACGCTAGAGCTCAAAACGACCGGTCGGGTCATTACAGTGATGCGCCTAAATGGCACTAGCAACGAGTCAATTACTTTTAACCGTCTAGTGGTTGAAATAATAAAGTGTAAAAGAAGAATTATTCCCAAGAGGACTAATAGCATTTTTCACCAATTTTTTTTTGTTACCAAAAGTACTTTTTTTTTAAAATTAAGATGTTTGACCAGGTATTAAAAGGAAATAAAAAATATTTTTGAGTAGAAGCAGAAGCTGCTTTTAAGAAGTTGAAAAAAGTAGTTTCTCTCAAAAGTACTATTTTGAAAGAATTTTTGAGAACATACACTTAGAAGTATTTTTTTAAAGCTTGATCAAACATTAATTGTTGCCTAAAAGTAATTTTAAAATTAATTAACCAAACACAAATTGTTTCACACTAAGAGCTCGTTTGGTATGAGGGATAAGGGATAGTTAATCCCGGGATTAAATTTGGGATGAGTTTATCTCACGTTTGATTGGAATAAAATCGCTTTATAACTAATTCCGAGATTGTAGTGTTATTTTTATTCTTATGGAGGGTGGGATAACAATCCCGGAATAACTAATTCGGAGATAATTAATCTTGAGATAACTTTTTTCCCAACCAAACGACTCCTAAGAATATTTTTTTGAAAGGGAAAAGAGT
The DNA here is from genome assembly GCA_002018475.1 of Nicotiana obtusifolia. Taxonomy (NCBI): domain Eukaryota; kingdom Viridiplantae; phylum Streptophyta; class Magnoliopsida; order Solanales; family Solanaceae; genus Nicotiana; species Nicotiana obtusifolia. Next base: position 137,650 of record MCJB01027755.1, read on the forward strand.
CAAATTTGCCTCTTTACTATGAAAAAATGATTATTTTTACCCTTTGTTATACTATTCGTACAAAATTACCCCTGTCATTATCCAAATGGCTCAAATATACTCCTCCGTTAAGGCTATCAAAAGTGGATACTCAATCTTATGTGACACTAGTATTTGGTGGACTGGACATCACGTTCATGCCACCTCACCTTTCCCAACCCACTTTTACTCCCTCCCCTCCACTTCTTTCACCACTAGTACGTCCTCCCCCTCCACCTCTCATCTAAAAGAGTCCGAAACCAAAGTGTGGTTCTTTTGGGCTCAAACGAAAAAAATAGGTAGGAAAAAAAAGTGACTACCATTTTATATATAGCGCCGGTTATTCAACGCGCTATACCTTAGAGGCACGTTTGTCCGTTAAGGTATAGTGTGGTGAATAACCGCGCTATATTTGAACTTTCCTGCCCCACCAATAATTCAGCTGCAGTTTGTTGACCCACCAAAAATTCATACGGGTATAGCGCATGCAATATACGCACTACATATATAGCACCTATTATGCATGCGCTATACATGAAATAATTGTACCCGGACTGGTTTTTTTCTTATTTGAGGAGTTTCAAAAAATTTGGTAAAAATCCATTCAGGATCCTTCAGATCTTCCGAAATATTTGTTCGTTAAGTTATTTTGCATTTTGTCATAATATCCGAAGAGCGAAGAATTAGGGTTTCATTATATTTGGGGGGGGGGGTTGAGGTTGTGATGGAGAATAACTCAGTACGCTATAGTTGTTCTCCACAGTGTCATGTTAAGTTGCCACTTACAATGGAGTACGATAGATTGGTATCGTTGTTATGTAAAAAAAAGAGTGTGAACAAACGTTCGGTTAATAATAAAGTAACCGGAAGATATTCTTACTCTGCAAGGGGCTGCTTGTTATGTTGAGTTTAACATCAAAGACGATGAAACTCTGACAGATTTTTTGAGGACTCGGGATGAACACCGGGAATCGATGATCGAAATCTTTCTTTAAACTTTCAAACATTCAAACTTCGTCGAACATGTCCAAATTATATTTAAACATCCCGAAATGACGCTAAATTTTGTGTGCAAGTCAAAAATCACGATATGGACCTATTCCTAGGCTCAGAACCCCAAATGGAAATCGATAACACCAAATTCCACTTCAAACCAGACTTAGAAAATTCGAAAACATTCAAAATGCCAACTCTCTAGAATAAGCGTCGAAGTGCTCCCGGGTCACCCGATACTCGACCCGAACATACGCCCAAGTCCGAAATCATCATACGAACCTATTGAAACCTTCAAATCCCGATTCCGAGGTTGTTGAGCTCAAAACAACCAGTCGTGCCGTTACATTCTCCCCCACTTAAACATACGTTCGTCCTCGAACGTGCCAAGAATTGTTTCGGAGTTGTCCAAAACTACTGTTTAACACCTCGTGCACCTACTCGTGCCACCACAATCCATGTGAGTAAATTAGCTCGAGCCAGACTGAAGATCCTCTCTTCTATTTAGTCAATAAGCCTTAGAACCAAATTCCAACATCTGAATTCTTCTACAAAACTTGATTCTAACATACGAACACCATATCAATCACTACACACTGTACCAAAACATGATCATACACCTTTGCTGAATTCACACCATGCACCGCATGATTCACATGCCTATAATAATATCCTCCGACCACAATAGCTGCAATTTCACGAATCTGATGCCCGCAATACGCCTCATAACACATGTAAGCCCTGTTCCAACTCTCGCAATACCGTCGCGGCGAAATAGATGTGTAGAAACTCATAACCACCCGCCAAAACAATAAATCATGGCGTCTCTTCACCTGACAAGCACCATTATCTCATTCTGAAATGAATATTGATATTTTCTCTTTAATATACCCTACTTAACTTCGATCACACTGATCTCCGGTCCAATAATCTCGTCTCACCTAGTATAGGCTGCTCGGGAAATAAGCCACCTCAAATACCGTCTAAAATCTTATATGACGCCATCAATGTGCCAACAAGCTACAACCTGAATATGGCTCATAAGGGAGAATGAACTCTGGAAAAAGAACTACTCGGCCCGCGTAACGAATAAAACGACCGAAGAGATGTTATGAACCTTTCTCAGAGAATGAGAAACAAATACACAAAAATAAGTATAGGGAACCATACTCAACATCTCACTGTTGCAGCGTGCAACCCAATCCTCACATGATACCGTTGCGGCATTCAACCCGATCCAAACAACACACCCGTAGAAGCGTACCACCCGATCTACTCATAATAATCAGTAAGGAAATACTCATCGAGCCATAATTCTCATACCTACGGAATGCCCGAATATCGACCACAAGTACGCTAAGTGCATAATACAATCCCCGGGGAGACGGATAGTGTCATACGCTACAAAACCCAAGAACGACTAAGGTGCAATAAATGACCTGCATCTCGAGCCATCCTGCTCATATAACACCACAAACTACACGGGATCACAACACATGTGCGAATAATTAAGCCGTCTCACAACCCACCTGGCATAATAGAGTATTACATGGACTAGCTGACGATGGGAATAACATCCAACCTCGAAGACTCCTCCGTAAGCAATGTTATGACAAATGAACACATCCGACCTAACGTAGAGCACACATTCACATTAGACCCACCAACGGACCTCAAAACGATTTTGATCATACCATACTGGGCCAAAAACCTTTCAAGGGTCTACAATGGCCCTATTCTTGACACACACGAGCAGCTGTCCAATTCGGAACAAACTCCCACAGTCCACAACCAATAACTAGAGCGCCTTTCAGGCATAAACTCTCACATTAGCGATAGTACCAGAATCTCCATACTTGATTTCAATCCTTAACAATTAAGTGGCTAACATGTAACACTTATACAAATCTCCCCCGGGATAGGCTCCCATGACCTTCCACACCAGGTAGCCAAGTCTGCACATCCATACTACCAACTGTACTAATTTTGTAAAGCAAATCAAGAATCCGCAAATCAATACACAAAGCCTCTTACACAGGACACCGTTCTCAGCTTACACTGAAGAAAATGTCAGCTTACTCTGAATATCTGAATTCTCCTCTGCTCATCCATGCTTGTCACATTCTTATCAACATCGAGTCGCAACCTTGATCCTCAACTTCCAATTCCCATGCCGCTCTCTGCACCTATCTGCCGCAACTCGAGAGTACAAGAATCCATCATAACCTCTGTACTACTAGTAGAATAAACACTTCATTGGCTAGAACCCTTTCACTTAACTCATTTCGGAAGAGCCATTGCAACACGCAGCTGAATTCCCATAACCGCATAAAATTCAAACCCCAAATCATGGTCTAGACCGCCATAACTCTTTCAGGATCTATTTACACATAACAAGGCCATTTGAATTGAACGCCTCCCAAATCAATCAAATTATGGTGGTCGTCAAGCCTGCAGATACAACCACAAACCACATGCATAACTTAACACGCGGAAGGAACTGATCATTGCCACAATCATGCTGATTCAAACTACTACTAACCGACCCCACTCCTTCCAATTTACTCTTGACTGGCTTTAGAAATAATAATAGCTCCATTAAAAAACATAACGAAACTCAACATCACTCATCCCGAGTGACCCAATTCACGAGACCACATCATCTCAATACCCATGAACCATATCACACCCTTCTCATGCGCACAATAACATCTCCAACTGGTACAGCCATTCTAAAAGACCTTTTGCGGATCCAAAACTGTTTTTCCCATTCCTCCAATACTACTCCACAGACCCCATGATAACATAGGAAATTTCCCAAGTATTCTTCACACTCTGCTGCAAAATCCTGGTCTTCAGCCACACAACGAACCCAAAATCCTTAGACACCGCGCTTACATCCTCGAACCCACTAGGACTGCTATTGGGAGTTACCCACTTTGACCTAGTCCCGAATATAATCAAACTCCATTGCTCTGTTAGCACATGAACACCTCTAAAGAAGCAACCAGATGAATCCCTTTCCTTGTACAACACATCCACAAGAAGCATAAACTCTGAGTCTTTCCAAAACCTACACATGAATCGATAAGGCAAAATATAACACAAATTCATCAAGTTCTTTGCTCGAATTACCCCTGATGTTTTCTTTTCTTAGTCATAAATGATCCACCAATGCACCGACAACCAGAAATCACAAGAGCAGACAACTAACGATTCAATCGTAGACGGGAGGCTCCCCCACTTAACTTTAAGCTACCATCACATAAATGTAGAACCCACAAGGATTCCTCCTTCTCAATTACCACGATCTTGCACCGTCAACCCACCAAATTTCTCGTGGTCTCTTGTTAAACTTTTCATGAACACTCCAAATTATCAGCCACAATCGCATATTCGAACTTCTACCGGGTAGAACTCTTCATAGAAACTTCATCAAAATCACGCAACTAGTAACCTGCTCGCAAGAGATAACCTACCTGTGGAATTCCTTAATGACATCTTCCAACGACGCTGCACTGGGTATAACTACCACGAAATCAGTAAACCCTCCTGAGCCCATGCTCGTCCACCAGCTGTACAAGTCTGTTCATTCCCCATTGACATCAACTGAAAGTTTGACAATACATTGCAAACTCGAACTCATGTTGCGTCCAAAAACGATAATCAAGTTTTCACGCCCTTCTTCATTTAAAGCAAACTCCTTTCAATCATATTAAACCTTCCTCAGTACAGTAGCCACCGTCCCAAATGAATTTTTATGGACTTAGTCATTGTCCACCATGATTCCCAAATCGCTCTAAACTTTTCTCAAGGCTTGTGGCTATCCTACCACCGAATCCATATGCTACTCTATCACTCCCACTTCGGTTAAACCATCTCCTTTAAGCAACTTCTCGACCTCTACTTGTCATACTTGACCTGCTAGCAATTTAACCACCACGAAACACCTCCCGCCTTGTCCTTTCTCATCCTTCGCTACACAAGTGTTGTATCAAATCAAAATCCATCTCTGTAGCACCTGAACTAATAAATTGCTTCCAACTCTAAGCCTCCTTGAAGATCATCCTTCTCGAGCCATCAGCATTCGAAACTCTGACTCGATTCTGGAACTGCTACACACCACCATCTCTGACAATAGCTTCTTAAACACTATTTCCCCACTTCCTGCCCCAAAGGCGAACCTCTAAATCAAATTATGTTCGGAACCATAGAAGACCATAACCCCAGCGCACCTTAATGCGTTCAAACAAGGACGAAGACACCACATCATAAACGAGAATTTCCACCAAGTGTGAAAATATCAAGTGTTGCTACCTCATCAACCAAATCTTGAACATCCATAGTCAATTTCCGTTCCTCCTCTAGAATTAAATGCCGAACCTCTAAACCATGCGCTGAAAAATCCTTCTTTTGAGTCATTCATTGCCTCGTCATATGAACAAGCACCCTACCATTACACCAACACCGTGCGATAACAATGTATGAACATCATAATAATCTGTGCATAGCCTCGAAACCATAGGAAATACAGATACTGGTCTGAAATGATAGAACACCCTTTCGCAAGGCGACGATAATAGCCTGCCGAATACGCAGGGAGAAACATCCTGCACCATGACTGCAGTACCATTACAACTCCTCGGTGCCCAATTGATAACAAGCACTCCACGTCGCATAAGATTGAGTAGGAAGGAAATGAAGGCATAAGCTTCAATAGAATCAAATCGCACGATGAGGAATCAAGAAGGGAAGTGTTCCTAACAGCCCTGCAGCCTCTCGTAGATAAGTACAGACGTCTACGTACCGATCCGCAAGAATCTACTAGACTTGCTTATAACTCGTGAAACCTAAGTGAACCTAGATCTCTAATACCAAGTTGTCACGACCCAAAAACCCTTAAAGGCCGTGATGGCGCCTAAAGTTGTCGTCAGGCAAGCCAACGGTGAATTACCGACTTAATTACTCATTTTAAAAATTCTGAAATCATAAATTCTATTAAATAAATAAAATAAACATCGGGTACTCGTAGGAGCCCGTGAATTCTCTTTATAAATTTCCGTGTAAAGTATAGATTACAAGGTAAAATGATATTAGTTACATGAACTATAATAATGAACATCCAGTAGAAACCCCCAAAACCTAGTGTCACAAGCACATGAGCATCTACCGATAAATATAATAAAATATAACATCTGTCTGGAATACAAGTTAGACAGGAGAATATAAAATAACTCTGATGGAGACTCTATATGCTGCGGAACGTAACATGGAATGCAGCTCACCATAAAGTCCCTGCAATAGACGCGTCTCTACGCCCAAAAGACCACCAGAAATATAAATATATATATATATATATATACACACACACACACACATACACACACACATTTATATATGCCTGCACAAAACGTGCAGCAAGTGTAACATAAGTACGTAAATCAATGCATACCAGTAAGTATCTAGCCTAACCCCGAAGAAGTAGTGACGAGGGGTCGACCTCAACAGTTACTAGTGGTCCAATAAATCAAGTACAACAGAAAGTAAACAAGTATGAGGCATGGTAAAAATTGTGTAAACAAATTTAAGCATGTGGTACGATCTTCCTCTGAACAGTAAACGCAAGCCCTCAATTATCGGTCACCTCGTCAACCGGAGTATATATATAGAAAATGGTCCCCAACAGATAGATCGTCACAACTCAAATCAAGAGAACTCACGAATACGATTGCTTATTGCCAAATATTACGCATGATGCTATCGAGGTGAACAGCTCGATCCCATAAGAGTAGTTATAGAAATGCCGAGGCGTATGACCCGATCCTATAATAATGTGTGTACTGCCGAGGGTCGAATGGCACGAGCCATAGATGCATCTATTATACTGCCGAGGCGAACGGCCCGCTCCCATGAGAAAATGAAGCTTTAACGGGTCCTTGACCCCACTCACGAAGATACGTGTGAGTTATGAAATGTAAAGAAGCTTTTCAATGAAAATGCACACGCGCAAGAAACTCATATGGGAAGCACAAATTAATTCGCGGATTATCAAGTAGCTCGTCACATCTCTACAGTACCAAGTTTATCACCCTATGCAAGTGTAGTCTCAAGTCGTAACGCGAAATAAAGGAATTAAACAAGAAAAGATAACTTAAATAGTACAATTATAGCATGGCGTGAACCTAAGCCTACCCGGACATAATCAGGAATTCTAGCATACGCACGGACTCCCGTCACCTCATATATGTATAGCTTCCACAACATGTAGAACATAAGAATATAACACCTACGGGGCCCCCTCATAGGTTTAGACAGGAGACTTACCTCGCTTCGAAGTTCCATAACCGGCTCCAATGCTTCTCTAACTCTTCAATTCAAAGTCGAACGATCCGAAACTAGTCAAACAATGTGCAAATCAATCAAAATATACTCCAATGCTTATAATTAATCCATTTATAACAATTCCCAACTCCACTCGAAAAGTCAATAAAGTCAACCCTCGTGCTCATGTGCCTCGATTCCCAATATTTTGGAAGATAAAACTTCACCCATAACACCACGAACTCAAATATATAATTTATCCTAAATTCCACGTCCAATTTTGTGGTAAAAATCCAAAATACCAATTTCTAAGTTCTCTAGCAAAATCCTAAATTTCTACTAATTTTCATATTTAAATCCATATATAAACCATGTATTTAACTCGCAATAAGCGGGAATTACTTACTTTGACATAGATGATGAAAATCTTCCGTCCAAGAGCTCCAAAAATCGCCCAACCAAATGAAAATGTGAGAGAAATGGGCTAAGTCTCGGATTAAAAGCACCCCACTGCCAGCGACTTTCACACCAGCGGACCATTAGCCCCACCTGCAGACAAATTCATCCCAGGTGCGGCTTTCCCTATGCCCAGGAAAAACACTTCTGCAGACCAAATACCGCTCCTGCGCGACCGCTTCTACAGTCCACCTTTGCTCCTGCGCATTCGCACATGTAGAACCCTTCCGCTTCTGCGGTCATTTTTCCGCATTTGCGACCTCACAGGTGCGGGATGTTCCTTGCACTTGCGCCCCTAGGTCCCTTCCACCAATATCGCACATGCGATGGCCCCTATGCACCTACGTGACTGCACCTGCTGCCACTTCCCACACAGGTGCGATTGCACCAGATCTCAGCTGCCTCAGCACTTCCTCCAAGTCCAAACTCGATCCGTTTTCAATCCAATTCGCACCCGGGGCCCTCGGGACCCTATCCAGCCATATCAATGCATCCTAAAATATGACACGAACTTAGTGGAAGCCTAAAATTACGTCAAACAAAATCAAAACTATGAATCGGTGATCAAAACCTTTCTTTAAACTTTCAAACATTCAAATTTCGCCGAACGCGCCCGAATTACGCTTTAACATCCCAGAATGATGCCAAATTTTGCGTTTAAGTCATAAATCACGATTCAAACCTATTCCAAGGCTTGGAACCTCAAACAAACATCGATAAAACCAAATTACACTTTAAACCAGGCTTAAAAAATTCTAAAACCTTCAAAATGCCAACTCTCCGTAATAAGCGCAGAAGTTCTCCTGGGCCACCAGATACTCGACCCGAACATACGCCCAAGTCCAAAATTATCATACGAACCTATTGGAACCTTCAAATCCAGATTTCGAGGTCGTGTACTCAAAAGTCAAACATTGGTCAACTCTTCCAACTTAAAGCTTCCGAATTGAGAATTTTCCATCCGTATCACCTCTGAACTTCTTGAAATTCAATTCTAACCACGCATACAAGTCATAAAACATGAAGTAAAGCTACTCGAGGAATAAAACCGCCAAACGACGCGCTAGAGCTCAAAACGACCAGTTGGGTCGTTATAATGATGCGCCTAAATGGCACTAGCAACGGGTCAATTACTTTCAACCGTCTAGTGGTTGAAATAATAAACTATAAAGAAGAATTATTCCCAAGATGACTAATAGCATTTTTCGCCAATTTCTTTTTTTTGTTACCAAAAGTACGTTTTTTTAAATTAAGGTGTTTGACCAAGTTTTAGAAGGAAATAAAAATATTTTTGAGTAGAAGCAGAAGCTCTCAAAAGTACTATTTTGAAAGCATTTTTGAGAAAATACAGTTAGAAGTATTTTTTTTAAAGCTTGATCAACATTAATTGTTGCTTAAAAGTAATTTTTAAATTAATTAACCAAACACAAATTATTTATCACGAAGAGCTCGTTTGGTACGAGGGATAGGGGATAATTAATCCCGAGATTAAATTTGAGATGAGTTTGTCCCATGTTTGGTTGGAATAAAATCGCGGTATAACTAATTCCGACATTGTAGTGTTATTTTTATTCTTATGGAGGGTGGGATAACAATCCTGGGGTAACTAATTCTGAGATAATTAATTTTAAGATAACTTGTTTCCCATCCAAACGATCCCTAAGAATACTTTTTTGAAAGGGAAAAGAGTCAAATTTGCCTCTTTACTATGAGAAAATGATTATTTTTACCCTTTGTTATACTATTCGTACAGAATTACCCCTGTCGTTGTCCAAATGGCTAATATACTCCTCCATTAAGGCTATCAAAAGTGGATACTCAATCTTATGTGGCACTAATATTTGGTGGACTAGACACCATGTGGCTTGCCACCTCATCTTTCCCAACCCGCTTTTACTCCCTCCCCTCCACTTCTTTCACCACTAGTACGTCCTTCCCCTCCATCTCTCATCTGAAAGAGTCCGGACCTAAAGTGTGGTTCATTTGGGCTCAAACGACAAAAATAGGTAGGAAAAAGAAGTGATTATCATTTTATATATAGAGCGATTATTCACCAAGCTATAGCTTAGCAGCACGTTTGTCTGTTAAGGTATAGCGCGGTGAATAACCGCGCTATATTTGAACTTTCCTGTCCCACGAATAATTCAGCTGCACTTTACTGACCCACCAATAATTCATATGGGTATAGCGCATGCAGTATACGCACTACATATATAATGCTTATTGTGCATGCGCTATACATGAAATAATTATACCCCTGGACTAGTTTTTTTCTTATTTAAGGAGTTTTAGTATTTGGTAAAAATCCATTCTGGATCCTTCAGATCTTCCAAAATATTTTTTTGTTAAGTTATTTTGCATTTTGTCATAATGTCCGAAGAGCGAAAAATTAGGGTTTTATTATATTGGAGGGGGGGGGGG